>PVIU01018547.1:0-38834 GCA_004026605.1 Ondatra zibethicus
AGCATGTGATCAAACCGGACTCTCTGAATGTGGCTGCCAATGGGGGCGGACTGAGAAGCCAATAATGGCACTGATATTTGATTCTACTGCATGTACTGGCTTTTTGGGATCCTAGTCTGTTTGGTGCACACCTTCCTAGGCCTGGATGGAGGGGGGAGGGCCTTGGACTTCCCACAGGGCAGGGTTTCCTGCCCTCTCTTAGGACTGAAGGGGGACAGGGGAGGGTGAGTGAGGGAGTGGGAGGGAAATGGGAGGAGGTGAAAATTTTGAATAGTATTATTTATAAAGCAATAAAAAATTTTGTTTCTCAAAAAAATTATATTTACTATTAACCTATAAAAATGTACACTCACAAGAAAAAACAATTCTTGCATTAGTAGATTTCCCCTTAAACCTAGCAACTTGAACAAAAACAAATAACCAAAAAATTTTTTCAATGTCTGCGGGTCATGAGATCATACGAGATATCTTCATGTGAGTGGTGCTATTCCAGAAGTCAGCCAAAACACCAGTTGTATCAAGGCTCCAGTTATACTGAAAGAGTCTTTTTGAAGTGTCCTCAGGCTTCACACATTTAAGCTTTAATTGTGGTCTAATTGTGGGACTCAGACCTTGGGCCATGCTGGCTTCTCCATTAGCAGCAATCCCCATAACACAATGGGTGGCATTTTCTAGAATGAACCAACTCAGAGCTACAGAAAGCTCATCCACGATGGAAGATGTATGTTTTCTATCCACCATGCTCATGATAATATGTTCACTAAAATGAATCACCACATTTTCTGGAGGGATTACATATCAATGAAAATATCAGCAGACCAGCCCCTCTGGGGCCATCCCAGGAATACCTATCAAGGTTCCTTCATAAAACAATCTCTTCCCTTGAAAAATGAATGATACACATTTGTTTGGCTGAGGATAGTTCCATAACCTGTTGGAGGTTGGCTTCTGGCCACCTGGCTAGCTTAGACCCCAAATAACCACACAGAAATTGAATTAATTAAATCACTGCTTGGCTCATTAGCTCTAGCTTCTTATTGGCTAACTCTTATATTAATTTAACCCATTTCTATTAATCTGTGTATTGCCACATGACCATGGCTTACTAGCCCAGCATCTGTCTCGGGTGGCTTCTCTCTGACTCTACCCTTCTTTCTCTCAGTATTCAGCCTAGGTTTCCCTGCCTACCTAAGTTCTGCCTTGCTATAGGTCCAAAGCAGTTCCTTTATTCATTAATGGTAATCACAGCATACAGAGGGGACTCCCGCATCAATAACCTATTCTTACTCTCAGTACTTTATGGAAGCATTATTCCTTCTGAGGCCATGGTTTCATGTTCAACGAATTAATCCCATATCCAGGCAACTGTCTCATTGGTGCCTGCCAGTACTTATCACAGCTCTCGTATATATGAAAGAACATCCAGTGAAGTCCAGAACTGCTATCATTGGTCTATGGTCGGGACCCTCCTTCCTCTTGCTGGGGCAGTGGACAAGAAGATGGTGACACCATTAGATCACTAAAGGCCCCAGTTGAGCTGCAGTTGTACTGTTGGTCTGGGATCCAGGCTTTGTTTCTATCCTTACAATTCCTTTTCTGGATGAGACTCTTGCCACTGACCTCTCAGGGAAACTGATGGAGTAAAATATTGATAGTCATGGAGAGTTCAGTGTCAAATATAATAAATGAGATTTTTAAAAAATTTTCTATGACTGATTGCCACCAAAGAACAGTTTTTAATGGAACTGCATAGGTAGGTTGCTTCTAAAAAAACACCATGACCAAAACATCTTTGGGAGGGTTTATTTGGCTTATATCACTGTTCATCACTGAAGGAAACCAGGAGAGGAACTCAAATGTGGCAGGAACCTGGAGACAGGAGCTGCTGGTGTAAAGGCTATAGAGGGGTACTGTTTACCTGTGTGCTCCTCATGGCTTGCTCAACCTGTTTTCTTATAGAACTCAGGTCCACCAGCCCACATACAGGGCTGGACCTCTCCCATGTAGAAAGTGCCCTACAACTAGATCATATGAAGACATTTTCTCAATTGAGGTCTCTCCTTTGAGATAACTGTAGCTTGTGTTGACACAAAACTAGCCAGCACAGTAGGCCTCAGTAGTTTTGCCAGCTTCCCTGGCTTTTAACCAACAGAGAAATCTGAGTCATTCAGGGAAAACCCTGAGTTTCAAAAGTGACTTAGAATGCGAGTTTGAATAATGGTGTACTTTAATTTGGGGACAGCCTGTGAGGATTAGATTAGCTTCCTTGTGCTTGTTAATGGTTGCAGCTAGACTTTCTGACAGAATCATCATTTTAGTTAGACTCCTGGAACAGGGAACAGCATTCTGGACCTTCTCTTCATCAGTCCTTGGGATCATTAGGGGTAGTGGCCTGAGTTCAACCAGCCTCATTTATTCCTAGGTTTGCAATGAATGAGGCATATGAATGAGGTAATTTCAAGGATACATCTGATAAAATTCAGTGCTCTTCATCTTCTTGTAAATAGCAATGTTATGGGGGAAATCACACAGTAAAGTAGAAACAAAATTTTAAAACACGTCCATAAATCTTCCTTGTGATTTAGAAAGGGCTGGTCATGCCTACGCTGAGCAGGCAGAATGATGTACATCTTGCCAGGTGATATTTCCTGGCTGAGAAGTCACGGTGGAAAGTCAAGCAATATTTTCCTTTAAAAGTAGCTAGACATGTTTGGAAGATGGTTAGGACCAGCACAATCTGAAAACAGGTAAACAAAAGGGAAGAATTGAGCATCAATTTTACTTTATTAGGTGGCTGATAGCATGGCTAACTCAAAAATGGAAAGAAGTGGGTTTTATTATAGAATTCCAGGTGATAAATAAAGAGTAGAATAGAACCACAATTTTAGAGAGTTAGCAGATCTCATCAGTGCATCAAATACAACTGTGGATTCCTTCCAGGCTAGTGTGGTTTGATGAAGCAAGAACCCCCCAAAGGTCTCCATGAGAGACCCCTAAAAATACTTCACCCAACAAACAGCAGGAAGCAGTTTGGAGAAAACTATTCCCAAATTCCCAAAATGATTGTTTATAAGTGTTTCTTTTCATTTAAAGGGGGTTGATTATAAATGTTTAACGGTCATAATCAGTTTCTAAAAAGAAAACAATATATAAGGGGGATATGATAGAGAAATGAATACTTTACATTGGTATGGACTTTGGTCTATTGATACAAATTTAAGGTTGATTTGCTACACTGTACATATTTATTTCTACTCTTGTTTAAGGTATTGTGTTTGTGCAGTTTATTTAAAATGTAATGTATAGTTAAGAAATTCAGATTAATAGATAGTCATATGTAATAATCAAACTTTTACTTATGTAAGCTAGGTTTTCCAGATATACAGATATATTTCAGTTAGATTATCTTTGACACTTTAAAGACATACAGAATATGGCATTTAAAATGTTTTAAGAACTTAGACTTTTCTCAGCAGTGAAACACGTCTGCTTCTGGCAGCAACAATTACTTCAGGAGGAAGATGGGCATCAAAGAGGCTTCTTATGGAGTTTGTTAGCCATTTGGGCAAGAAACTGCTCTTGCCTGGACTGCTTGATGGTATGTTGTAGGAACTGGACATGCAAGACCCATAGAAAAGTGACTACTGAACTTTCCAGAAGATGTGATGGTCCTTCAAGGTTCCTGCTTCACAGAAGAAACTGCCAGACAGTCTACAGGAAACAGAAGAAAGCAACTGATAAACTTTGCCAGTACAAGGCAGAACAAATTTCCTACTTCTCTGGAAAGTTGCTGGATACTATGGGCCTGTAGGCTGAAGGTGGCTGCCCCAACATTACAGAAGAACTTTGGGTGACTGTCAAGGCAGCAAGATGTTTCTGTCATTTCTGGAACTTTAAAAGTTGCTTACAATGCACTTCCTGTTTACTTAGGTAATATTATATCCTTCTGGGGTGTTTGAAGAGTTGAAGAAAGTTATAATTATAGTTTTTCTTAGTTATGATAAAAGATAAATTACACATGAAACTTTCCAAATACAAATAGATTAAATATTGTAAGTATAATTCTTGTTTGACACCTGTTTTGTTATATGTAATTTTACTATGCTAAAGTTAAAACCTTACTTTTTAATTAGACAGAAAAGGGGAGATGATATGGGATGTCCTTCTGTATATGTGTTGCTATTGTTGGTTGATGAATAAAGCTGCTTTGGCCTATGGCAGGGCATAATACAGCCAGACTGGAAGAGATATAGAGAGAGAGCAGGCAGATTCAAGGAGACACCATGTAGCTGCTGATGCCAGACCCTTACCAGTAAGCCACAGCCTTGTGCCAATATACAGATTAATAGAAATAGGGTTAATTTAAGATGTAATAGCTAGTTAATAAGAAGCCTGAGATAATATGTCAGTGTTGTAATTAATATAGTTTCTGTGTGATTATTTGGGTCTGGGAAGCCAGTAATGAAAGTGCTGTCTCCACTTACACCATGTACTGTGACAACTATTTTCAATAACTTCATGTCATGAAAAATCAGCCAGTTATTTAGGTCTAAGATGAATAAAAACTAAACAAAGAGATTGTCCCCCACAAGCCAGGTGGAACAAGACAGTAAGCAGCATTCTTCTGTGGCTTCTACTTCAGTTCCTGCCTACAAGTTTCTGCCTTGATGGCCTCCTCCAATTTCCCTCAGTGATGTAGTACAATCTGAAAGTTGTAAGAAGAAATAAACCTCTCCTCACAAGATACTTTTTGGTGTTTTCTGTCATAACAAAGACAGAACTATAACAAAAATGGGTACCAGGAATTGAGTACCTGGCACAGAACTGACCATGGTGGGAGAGGATTGTAGGAGGGGCTAGGAAAGCCACTGAGTGTTCAGAGCATAATGAGTTGATGCGGAACTTAGAAGATAATGCTGACAGAAGTGTAAGTGATCAGAGTCTAGTTTGGAAAGTTTCAGAGGGAAGCAAAGATTCTGCTGGGGCCACTCATGTGATATTTTCTTTCTTTTTTATATTTATTTATTTATTTATTATGTATACAATATTCTGTGTGTATGCCTGCAGGCCAGAAGAGGGCACCAGACCCCATTACAGATGGTTATGAGCCACCATGTGGTTGCTGGGAATTGAACTCAGTACCTTTGGAAGAACAGGCAATGCTCTTAACCTCTGAGCCATCTCTCCAGCCCCTCATGTGATATTTTCAATGGGAGTCTCTGGTTCTGGTCCACTGGTATTGAAGAATCAGCTGTAGTTATGAAGAGACCAGCCTTACTGAAATGAAACCTCTGCTTTACTGGAATAGTCAGAGCTGTCTCTCTAAGGTTGAGAAATTAGCTGTAATTAGGAAGAGGTCAGCGGCATGGAGGTGAATCTTCTGGACACATTCCTCAGCATCAGTCTGTAGATACACACACACACTGTGGTACTTCTCTCAGTGTGTGATCTGAGAAGTGTAAAATGAAATAAACCCTCTCCTCCCCATGTCACCTTTAGTCATGGAGTTTTCTCACAGTAATAGAAACCCTAACTAAGACATAGCTCTTATGGAACTGATCATTAACTGATTCTTTGACATGTATATGTCTATATCTCTGTGTTTGCATTCCTTTGTGGTCTCCTGAGGAATAAGGAGTGAACTCCCTTTTCTGTCTGCTCCAAGCTCAGAAAAGCAGCTGAAGCATTTGGTTAACGGAAAGACAAATGGCCAGATTTTCATTAATTTAGCTTCTCCAGTGGAGTCACCATTTTGCCAGGCTGTATGGAGATAAGGAAACATGAAATATTTTCTCCTCCATCTAAAGGGATGAAGCCCAATTGGAACACCCATGATAGATTACATAATGGTATCAGTTATAGATCTAGCACCCCTGGTTCTAAAGGAATAATAAGTGAGGCAAGCAAGAGAGGTAAGAGCATTCAGAGAAATAAAGATTTTTTTTTCTGATGAGAGATCCATCAGCCTCAGATATATGCTTGGGAGTTCATTATGAATCAGGCATTGTACTTATAATGTACATATAACAATTTATAATGTACAATAATAAATTATTAATTTATTTAATAATGTAAGGACACACTGTGTAGATATGATCACTCTCACTTTACAGAAGATGCAGGGATTTCAGGGAGCCATGGGTTTGGCTCTGTCTCTAGCATTATTTTGTCAGAGCTTGTGACCATAGATTCCATATGAGAGACAAAGAATAGGAAAATATAATTAAGTTTTGAAAGATTTGGCATAATGTGAAAAGTAGAGAAGAACCAAGATACTTGGTATGGCAGGGGTGAGAAATAAGGGTGGTGGGATACCTTAACTGGTGAAGGGTCTGGACCGGCTCACGGTGGATGCAGCTGTAGAGTCTGAACATGAGATCAGCTGAGAGCACTGGGCTTGAATGATTGGAAGTCCAGGCAGAGAAAATCGGCTATGAAATAGGAAACCATCTAAGTGCGTGAGCTAGAGAGTGCTATAAATTACAGAATTCAAGGAACATTAGAAAGTAGACCATAACCAGATGTTGCAGTGGTAAAAAGCAAACAGCAGCATCAAACGCTAGCAGAAAACAGGTGTTTTCTTTGGAGTTGGCGGTTTCTTTCCGTAACATAGTGTGATGAACATCCAGTGATGATGGTGATGAAGGCAAAGTTCCTGTAATTGGACACGGTGAGTGTAGAGTTGCCTTCCTTCTCATAACCACAGCACAGTGCAGAGCCTCTTCTCTACCTTAAGGGAGACTGAGCATGGTAGAAGCCTGTTGACACAGGCGGCTCTTGTCCATGTGTCCCATAGGAAAGACAACCACCCTAGGTGGAGGCCACTCATGTCAGGTGACATGCCAATTCATTTCTGGTTATTTTCAAGAAGTATCTCACCTACAGAGAAGGCTTCATTTCAAACAGCATTACTTTTCATTTTCAGGGGAGGCATACAGAAATTTAATTAAGAATCATATTGACCTTCTCTGTCTCTGAGCAGAAGGATTGCTTGACCTCTTTTGAAATCATCCTTAATAGCAAAAGAGGGATTTTCTCATAAGCTCCACGAGTACAATTTCAGAAAGGTGGGTAGCAATGGTGAACAACCATTCATAATAGTGAGATCACAGCTTTTCAGCTTGCAAGAGTATGAGACTAAGATCCCTTTAGAATATAGTCAATAAAGATGAAAACGAAAGAGCTTCAATTTCTTTGCAGGCAGAGAAAACTGAATTTGCGTTGACCGTGACCAGCAGGCTTTTAAATGACTTGTTAAAGCTATCTATCAGTGAGCACCACTTGATGAGTGTCGCCTGCGCAGACCGGTTTTGCTTCCAAAGTCACATTCAACAGCTGCACTTGCAAGACTAATCAAATAGCAATGAATAGTTTCTACTGATCTTTCCCAGCCCCAGATAAGTTGCTTTTTCAGTTGGCAGGAAATCTCATCAGAGCCCATAACACAAGCCCTTCCCTACAAATGTCTGAGCTTAATAATTAGGACAAAATCCCAAAGGTATATCTTCCCTTGAAGTTTCTCACCTATGTGTCTCTGAGTTCAGAGAATATGATCAAAATAGGAGATTTAGATACAGAGGGGATGACTGCCCATTATCATGCTCTTAAGTGGACAGCAAGGCAATGAGATAAGAGTGCCCTGATCCCCACTGAAATGAACTGAAATGAGCCTTTGTACCCCACTGCTGAATATGGGTCCTTGGCTGAGCCAGTATGAACTGAGAACTGGGGCAGGGTGACTAATCCTTCAGCTCTCAGGGCCACATGGTGGGGAAAGGGCAATGTTACTTTGAAGATAATATATAAGAAACTGAAGTCTACTCGCTCTGAATTGGAAAGAGAGGCTGTGGGTGCAGCTGATGGTTTCTGATACTCTAAAGCACGGGTTCAGTTTGTTTACTGTTTGAACAGAAAGATCTCAAATGCCCGATTCTTTGAGAGCCGTCGACTGTGGTCATCTCTGTACAAATACGTTAAGCTGCCAGTTGAAGTCTTCTCCTAATTGGTCTCCCTGTACTCCTGAGTGTCCATCCATTTCCAGCTGACCCTGGAAAAATGGCATGTCAAGTATTGCTCTCCCCTAAACTGCTCCATGACTTCCTGTGCCAATGAGAACAAGAAGGACCACCTTCAGAGTGTCCAAATGCTGAGCTATGTCTGGCACTGTTCTGTTCTGTCCTCTTTCATCACCTGACTCTGGATGCCTTGCTGGTATCTCACCCAAGATGCATTCTGGGGCTCTGGCACAGATGATGTCCTGGTCTGGGACATCATCTCTTTTCCCTCTCTCTCCTCCTTCAGGTCTTTATTCATGAATCATATTCTCAGATACCAACTTGCCCTCAAACTTCCTAGTCAAAAGAGTAGCTGAACTTCTCTTATCCCTTCCCCTTTCTGCTCCAGGCTTCATCTCCCTTTATTCCTCCATAGTTGATTATGTCACCATGACAAACTTGCTAGTTCATCCTCACCTACTGAGGTCTTCCAAAGTGGATGATTCCTGCTTAGGGGTAAGCACATGGAGACGTGAAACACATTCTCTTTCTCAAAAGGACTTAACAAGGGCTTTATCATCAGATATCAGCTGCCTAACATTTTGTTTTTCACTCTAGAAGGTGTCAGGTGTATGTACCAAAGAGGATGCTGTCAAATGTCCCCCATGCGCCTAGCACCCAGCTCCAATTATGAGAGTTATTTTACATAAGCCCTCACCCAATTACCTCCACACACACACACATTATCATTTGCTATTTTCGGGTTGATTTTCAGTTTTTTTTTTGTTTACAGAGAGAGAGAGAGAGAGAGAGAGAGAGAGAACATGCAGTTGGGTGAGTAGGGAGGTGTGGAGGATGGAGAATGGAGAATCTGGGAGGATTTCAGGAGGGGAAGTATGATCAAAATGCATTGTAGGACATTCTTCATTCGCTAGCTAATAAGGTGGTCTATTAAGTTTTTGGGTCTGATAGACACACAAACACATTGAGGATGATACAGAAGACACAGATGTTTGCAGTCTGGCTGTGCTGTTTGGAACTGATGCTGATCATGTCAAGTTTCTGCTTCCGGATGTGATTGCCTTCCCACTTTATCAGCTGCTCTCTCCCTAGCACTTATTACCCACAATCTCTCATGTTATCAGATCTCGTGTAGTGTGCCAAAGCCAATCCAACGGCATCACATCAGGTTGCTGGAGGTGTGTCGAATCTCATTCTCGTCCGAGCCCCTGAGCAGAAGTGGATTTCAGCGTTCTTGCAGGAGAATCCTCTGTTAACAGAGAGATTCAGGGTAACGAGCCAGGAGGCACCACGGCCTTTAAAAAGCCTCAGGAACACAGGGATGCACCATAATGACGAATGTGTACACAGTGGCCATCATTGGGTAGGGATGACTGTGCCTCTGACTTGTCTTTACTGGAGTTACTTTGACTCAGAGGGTAAATTTGACCAAAATTATCATAGAGGTTTTGAAGGATCAAGGACATATAGAGAGATGGAGGAAGTAGTAGGGAGGGGCTTAGAAAGATTCTCAGCCCTTTTGGATCAAGGAAGGAGAAAGAGGAGGTCACTGGACACTTGTCTCCCATTTTTCTGGTCAATTGGCATCTTATCCCTTGTCTGGCTCCTGAATTTTTATTTATTGATATAGAAAAATGAGATAAACACTTCAGTAGAGGAAACTAATGTAAGACACACGTAAGCCCAAGTACAGATGTTTCCATACCAGAAAACCAGAAAATCATGCTAATGCCTTTCAATGATTGGTAATATTGCCAATAATAATATCTTAGGAAATTGTATGTCTAATTTTAAATAAGTATGCAAAGAAGATTTTGATAATTTCTAAGCAAAGAAAAATCTTTCAAATAATATATTCAATCACTCACTGGTGAGTAAGACATTGAAAAATATTAGTCTCATAAATGATTTTAAACCTGTCAATTATAAAGTCAGAGAGACTAATCAAGAGCAACAATAATTGAGTCTACTGCAATTAATAGCTTAATATCTTTTTCACAATTAAAAGAATAATCAAATAAAATGTAACAAATACATAGCATTTATTTGAAAAATCAGCTTAACTATTCATTATTAATTTTCCCCACCTTGGGATGTCTATAATTTAAAGAAAAACACTATTTTGTGAATAACAAATTGATTTACTGTTCATCATTTATCATTTGGACTCAATGCCTCTATTTCCACAAAACAGATACTCTAATTTGTGTGTGTGTATGTGTGCATGTGTGTGAGTGTGTATGTGTGTATATGTATGTGTATGAGTGTGTGTGTGCATGTGTGAGTGTATGTATGCATGTGCGTATGTATGTGTGTATGTATGTGTATGAGTGTGTGTGTGCATGTGTGAGTGTGTGTGTATCTATGTGTATGTATGTATGTGTGTGTCTCAGATGAGAACAATCCTTCATAAAAAAAAAAAAACGAAAAACAAGCCAAAGTCCTGTAAAGTCACAGTTGGTTGAAAAACCTGCAGCTGGTTGTATAAGGCATTTAATCACAACTGTATACAATTTTACCTTGGCTCTGTCTTAAGACAGAATACAAATAGCAGAATTAAGTCACCTATTTTGTAAGCTTCATTTTCTGCAAGGGGGATTAAGTGGATTGATGACAGGAGGTAAATCAGTGACTGGTGGAATAAGGATGAAAACGACAAATCACATTGGGGGTGATCCCTCTGTGTGCAGAATGACGATGAGGGGATAATGGGCATTCTCATCCAGTCCTGTTTGCTTCCAAACCACTTTATGTGCCCAGACTCAGCTAAGCACAGAAATAAATGACTTACACCAAGGAAGCATAAAAGCACCTCGAAACACAGACATTTAAGGAAAGTCTCTCATCAGGATAATCAATGGAACTTGAGACTGAGCTCTGGGATGCAATGGTGTGAGGCAACCCCATCTCAAACAACAGGGGATACTTTGTAGTGATGCTGCCTCTTGTCATGATTATCAAGTGACAAATGTCCTCTGTGCACAGACATGGAGGCACGGACGTGAACCACAATATCACAACTTTAGCTGGTAAATGGAGTGTAAGTGGTTTCAATGGAGAAATCTAAAACTTGTTCATGGATTTAGTAATGAAAATATAAATTATCATTTCTAGGAAAAGAAGTCATTAATTCGTCTTGGGGGTTGGGACAGAGGGGATAATGTCCACTTAATACATTAAATACCTCTAACTGAATCCTTCTATTTTAGGTGTGATTAACATGCTCTGCAGGTGTAAGCACAAACACCCTGTAGGCATGTGTTGGAATGTGTAGGCATGTGTAGGCATGTGCAGGCATGTGTGGATATGCATTCATACCATGTCTGTATGTTTATGGAGGTTAGAAGTTAATAAAATCAACATTGTATTTTAAAACTGATCAGACACTACATTAGACTACAAAATGAATAACCTTTTTTTGTTTAACTTTGTGTTGAAAATTACATGTGAGTGCACCATTTCTAGCTATTTTATGCTCCTCCCACCACCTCTCAATTTCATGGTCTTTTCTTCTTTAATTATTAACTTTTCAGTATTGCCTATGTGTACATATGTTTAAGATTGGCCATTTGAGACTGGATAAACTCAATAGTTGGGGAGGGTCTCATCCCTGTAGAAATTCGCCCCCTCTGTGTGTGTCTGTCTGTCTCTCTCTCTGTCTCTTTCTCCCTCTCTCTCAGCAGTCACTGATTGCTTGTCCCTCTTCATCCATTCAAGGGTGGAATCTTGTGAAATTCTTTTGTCTTTGTTGGTATGTCAACTGGTTTTCATTACACAGGTTTTGTTAGGCAGTGGTGTTGTAGAGATTTCACGAGTGCGGCTTCCTTGGCATGTCTAGGAAATATTATGTAGGAACAGGCATCCTGATCCTCTGGCTCAGCCAATATTAACTCCCAACTTCCATGCTGTTCCCTGAGCTTTAGTTGTAGAGATCCCATTGTAGGCATGCTATTTGGGGCTGGGCACCCCATGGTCACTTATTATCTGCATTTTGACCAATTATAGTCATCTTTAGTAGCCTCTGTCTTCTGCAGAAAGGACCTTGACTGGTGAGCTGTGAAGGCTACACGTACCCGTGGGTATAAGGGTAAGTATTTAGGATGTGGTGGGAGCCTATATTGGTTTCAGAATAAATGGTAGTGATAGGCTGTCTTCCAGGGTTCATGGCTTCAGCAGCCAGTGATGGTTGGCTAGGTTCACATAGCCAGACACAAATTCGCTCTAATGGAGTGTATCTTAGGTCCAATTAGACATACGTTAGCAGCCCCAAAGACAAAAGTAAAACCAGGACAAAGTCCTGTTTATCTGTATCCTCCTGGGTACATACTGAAGAAGAGATGGCAGGGGTACCCTATAACATACTTTCTATCTCTCTGAACCTATCATTCTCTGATCACACCTTCCTTCTATTAGATTAAATCAACAAAATCTTTAGTACAGAGAAGCAAGCTTTAATGCCTGAATACTTGGGACCAATTAAAAACCATAACTACAACCCCAACAATCACCTTGGCCCTTTCTTTCTTTGAAGTAAAGAAATTTTAAAAAGCGTACACACACATCAAGGGCAATGCTCTTTTGACCACTGCAGAACTCAGTAATTGCATGTGAGAGGCATATTCCTGATACATGGCCTCCCAAAGGCTTGAGCCCTTGGCATTGAAAAGATCAGGGCATGATACTGGGAGTTCTCCTCTAGTCCTCAGCCCAGAGGTACACAGCAGTCATGCCACGGGTCACAAGGAAAATGAAAAAGAAACTCATTACTGGAGCCAATTCAGTGACTGCCACGTGCCCTTGCGAACTATTTCCTGGGCTAGCACAAGGGCGTGTTTCCATCTAAACCTGCCACATAAGGCCATAAAGATACAGGCCATGGGTAGGCTGTGTACAGGGATGTGTATGTCCCTCTTCATCTGCTGCCTGACACCGCCCTTCTAGTTGCATAGGATTTAGTGAGACATATGGCATGTTGATGACTAATCTGCCATTAACGTTTATGGAAAGTACTGGAGGTATTATCGTATCTGGCTCCTTTACCATATCAGCCTGGACACTTAAAATCTGGAGCCTTGTTACCAGGGTATAGCCAGGACACTGTTTATCCTCTGTAGATAAACCCACCTTCCTGTCTCCACCAGAAATCCCTCCACCCCCTGTTATTTGACAGGGTTCATTTGGAGCCTTCAAATGATTTGGACACTGAACTGTTTGTCTACACACTAGTGGGGGGAAATCACAATGTGATGTGTGAAATTACACAGTAAGATGTGAGTCTTAGACTTCAGTTTTTACATTTTGACAATTAGTTCTAAGTACCTCTCTTGGAATCCTCACAAGGACAGTCAGGTAAGAGAAAGTTATTCAAGGAGGAAGAGCTGGAATCCAGAGAGAGGTGAACACATCACAAGGAGAACAGTTCTTCAAAGCGAGACAGGCAGGACTCAGCGCTGCAGCCTAGGTGCTGCAGGGATCAACTTCCCTCTCACAGGATTTCTGAACCACTGGTTCTGTCTTACAGTTTTAGCTCAGAGAGTGGTCTTTTTTTTTTTTCCAGTTTCCATGTGATCTGTAGCAAGTAAACCCAGCATCTGAATTCTGTCGACTGTCTGAAGACCAAGACAATTGTAAGTGCAAAGTCAAGGATACCAAGCAGGTTTGAGTTTTGTTTTCTAGTCATTAAAAAGTTTCACTCATTAAAATCATTCATGAAAAATTTTAAATTTTATTAACTCTTTGGGAATTTAATATGATGAATGTTGATTCTATTCACTGCCATATCCTGCGTCTCCCTACTTCCTCCAACTTCATTGCCCTCTTTTATATATACATTAATAACCCATTGGCTCCAATTTGTGCTGTCCTTATACTTCTGGTTGTCGGGCCCTCCAGTGGACTGTGGCCAACCACACACTTAGAGAAAACTGACTCTCCCTCCCTGAGAAGCCAGCAACTGCCCACACTCCTTCACTTGGGGCAAAGGCTCACAAACCTCTTACCCCTCTGTACTAGAATGCTGACTGACTTCATTATTGACAGACATCCCCAGCTACTGTAAGCTCATGACTGCCATGACCCTGTCTTATCTAGAAGACTCTGTTTGATCTGGTCTTCCCTGAACTCTGGTTCTTATAATCATTTTGCCCCTACTTCCAAAATGGTCCCTTATCCTTGAGAAGAGAGTACAGTATAGACCCCCCATTGGGGCTGGGTACTCCACAGACACTGGTTCTCACACTCTAACCAGTAGGGAGTTTCTATGTTAGCTATAATCTACTGCACAAAAACTTCTCTAATGAGTTCCCCCAGCTGCAAAAAGTAGGAGCTTTATCTTTTGGTTTTCTCAGGGACTTTATCTGTTGCTTTGGAAACTCACACTTCCCCCTGGAATTGATCAGGTTCGTTGTTACATATTGAAGTACAGGACTTGACATTGTCACTCATTTGGGTGTTTAAGCAGAAGACATGTGCTTTAAGCTGTGGTTTAGTAAGTCTGGCACTCATCCAAGGCAGAACTACACTACTGTTTGGTGAAAGGCCAGCCTCAGCAGGAGTAAACCAATGGGTTTCTTAGGAAAGCAAAATCGACATGACTAACGGTCATTGAATAGATCTGGGCAATTTGAAGGGAGAATTTAAGGCTAGGCTATGCTTCAATTGTTGCAAAATTTTAGTGAAACAAAAGACATAAAGATATTCCATTACCCCAAGTGAAAGTGTCCTGTTTTTATTCATAATGAGGAAGACACACTTACATGACATAAAAACAAAGGGTGTGGTTGATGAGCAGGAGAGAATTTCTGTCAAGAGAAAGGGCTAACAAAATAATTTCAACTCTGCCTGTTTTCAATAACTATTATCATTTATGACACGTAATTTATTCACACGTTCTCAGTGGTCAATCCTCTCAAAGCAGAAGATGAACAGACACATATGTCATGTGTGTGTGAGAGAGAAGAGAGAAAGATAGAAAGAGAGAGAGAGTTGTGTGGCAGATTGCACGAGATCAGGCTCACGTGGCTTGAATGAGCAGAGATCAGACCCAGACTTCTCAGCTGCCCAGCTCTGGAGACTTTCCACCCAATACTACAATGTTTCACTGAAAGAGACGATTTCTGGGTGATGTATGATATCAAAGCTCAGAAGCTAGAATTCTTTAAATAGAAAATGCTAGCATAGTCTCCAAAGCTCATATCTTATTTCACATTCAGTGGTATGAGGCTATGTAACATCTTTGTACTAACACAGAACTTATATATACATACATACACACATGTATGATGTGTATTTATGTAGACACGATAATTTGGAAATCATGAAAAGTGTTCTTTAATTTAAAGTAGTCATAGAAATAATATTTTGGAAAAGCATTTTATATCATAAATAGGCATCATTGCATTATTTTCTCTGTGTAATAGCTAAATGAGGGTGATTTCTTGCTTTTTGTGTGGCAGTGGGGGTTAAACTCTGGGCCTTGTGCATGCTTAACCTAAGCACCCTCCTACTGAGCTACGCCATCTCCCATGACGAACTCTTCGAATTCAATGTGAAGCCTCTCAGTGAACTGGAACCCTTTAGTTAAGGGCGTTCTCACATGGAAACTCAAGTGCCTCCCTTGAGATCCCCAGGCTTTGTCCGTCTCCTTGGCTACCATCTTAGGACTGGATATTCCAAAGTGCCTTTGCACTCACCTTCTACATGCATGATCAGTACATGCTGCTTCAGTCTCTCTCTCAAAATGGAAAACCCAAAGTCAAAACAAACACACAAAGCCCACTAAGACAAAAGAAAGTACCCTTCACAAAAAAAAAAAAAACAAGCCCAGGGAGATAATTTTGTATTGGTGAACTACTCCTGGCCACTGATGGGGAGCACACAGAGCTCCAATCTCTTCCTTCTTCCGCCATTCTTATCTAATTGTGTCGCTAGGAAACAGGTGAGATCAATAGCTTTTGCCTCCACCATGGGTGAATTCTGTTCTCTGCTCTCTGGGCAACCATGGCCTCTGCCTCTAAATCTGCCAACTCAAACAACAGCCGCCAGCAGCACCTGCCTCTGGGCTTAGTGCTTTATGATAGTGAAAGTGCTATAAAGAGGGTGAGCTGCAGCCAGGAAGGAAGTTACAGAGTGGGGCGGGGTAATCTCTCTGCTATGAAGTATTCAGTGAGTTCTCCCTGGGTGACCTCCCCATGTCTAGCTTTTCAAGGAAGGGACATGTTTTTTTTCTTTTACATCTTTATTTATTCTCTCACCTTGATCATTTCCCCCTCCTTCCACTCTTTCAGCCCCCCCCCACCATTTCCCCTCTCCCCAAGATCCACTCCCCTCATCTCCCCCAGAAAATAGCATGCCTCTCAAGACATCATCTGGACACAGCACAAGATACGATATGACCAGGCATGAACTCTCACATCAAGTCTGGGCGAGGCAAGCCAGTAGTAGGAACAGGAAGGGACACTTCTTATACCACCCAGAGGAAAGGCTGCATCTGCTATTGGCACAGACCTGACACCCATTTCCCCACATTTATGTCTGAAGTCTGCCTAGCCAGGAGGAGGTATTAGATCTCCCGGAATTGGGCTTACAGATGGTTGTGAGCCACCATGTAGATGCTGGGCTCCAAGCCCGGGTCCTCTGTAAGACCAGCAAGTGCTCTTAACTGCTTAGTAATCTCTCCAGTCTCCTAAGTTACATCTTATCATGACATGCACCACAGTGGCAAGAGGGAATGTTTGAACTCTTTGTGCTCCCCCGTGACCAACAGGCAACTGTGCACAGCCCGCAGGGTGGGGAGACAGCATGTGAGCTGTATGCTGCAGAAAATTTACTTGAGTGATGTAGGAAAGCATATATTAGAATAATTCTAACTAAATGCATTTTTTTAAAAAAATCAAATCTCCACTACAAATAATTTGAACAGTGAAGAAAAGCACAAAAATTAAGAAATGAACCATGGCTTTCAATCTCATGCTGGAAATGACACCGTGACTGTCAGATGGGCATTGTGTGTTGTCTACATGTCTGTTACAGACATTAGGTAGCAGGTAAGTGAACGGGTAGATTAAAGTAAACTTGACTTTGTAAGTACTTTCCAGTCTCTTTGACACTGTATTTTTTTATTGAATTAATATGAAATTTTAATGTGACCACATTTGGTTAGCTAAAGTTCATTATTATTTTTTTCCTCAAAATATTTTTTCTTACTTGTAGATTTTTATTGCTTTGCAAGGATTTTTTGTCAATTTATTTTGGAGTAAATGACAGTAATTGTGAGCTTTTGCATTCAATAGTGATACATTTCTGGCCTTGTGCTTAATTCTTTCATCCATTAGCAACTTTTATAGAATTCTCTTGCATGGGTTGAATATGAAGCATCACCTACAGGCATGCGGACTGACGGCTGGTCATTAAAGGGTGATGGGATTTCGGAGGCAGTAGAAACCCTTGGAGGGGTGGGTCTCCCTGGAAGAGGTAGGTTCACTGGAGGTGGGGAGCTGCCTCTGAAGGGTCTATCTTGCTTCCCAGCTTTTCTTTCCTCTTTTTCTTTCCTGGCTGTTGTGACATGAGTGCCATGTAATGCCCCCTATCGCACCACAGACCCAGCGCCTCTTACCACGGAGCCTCTTACCACGGAGCCTCTTCCCACGGAAACGAAACTGTGTGCTAAAATGAACTCTCCTACTTTCAAATTAGGCCTGTGTGGTATTTGTCATAATCTCCATAAAATGTTTCTACATATATTGCTAGGTATGCCCTTATATATATTATTGTCACTATTCCAAATGCTTACCCTTTTTAATTGTTGTCATTGTTTTTTACCAGTTAACAGACTCGTGGGATCTGTTATAACATGGTCACACAGTATACTGCTTTGTGTTCTCACAGTAGGATCTGTTATAACACGCTCACACAGTATACTGCTGCGCATTCTCATAGCCGCTCATTACCTTCTCTCATCTCTCCTTCCTCCCCTATCTACTGGTCCCTTTCTTCCTCACATAGTACCAATTCTCATTTCAACATGCATGCACATGTACACCCACATGGACGCACACACTAACTTTTAAATGTGTGATACTAAGAAAGACAGGAAACACCTTCTTACATTCCCTGTGATAACAAGAATTCTCTCAATTAAGTTTTTTTTACGGATTTGAGTAAACAATTCACTTTTTCAACATTGCTAAATGTTTTCAAAATGAAAAGTGAGTTTTGATAATGAAGGACTTTCAGTAGCTGTGTTCATTTGATTTGTGTTCTCTGGTTCATTTGCGTGTTGAATTATAATTGACAGGATTCCCACTGTTATACCATCTTTGTTTACTCCAGACAAAGCCAGTTCCGTTTGAGGACACTACTCATTAGTACAGAGCTGGACCTGTTTTCTCTTTGTGTCTTTAGAATCCGAGTATTTCCTTTGTGGCATGTGTGGTATATAATTTTCCTTTCTTACCCAATTCTTATTTATCACTGTGGTGAAAATTGTCTTTGCATCATACAGTACACCTTGCTCTACTGTGGAGCATGCATTCAGAGGATGTTCGTGGCAAAGACTTGTTGAAACACAACCCGTAAGCCTTCCTGGGTAATGAGTTGCTGGAGACAGAAGGTCAAGATAAACACAGGGTCGGTCCCACCCCTAAACAAGGAACTGCAGGAAACTAATGACTACTGGGAGGAGGAGGATTAGCCTCTGCAAGGACGAGCCCTTTATTGGCTGTCTAATCCAGAAGATCAACCTTGAAAGCAGGACTCAGCAGGTTGTATTTCTATATCTGTGCATTCGTGTGTGAGTGTGTGTGTGCGCGCGCGTGTGTGTAAGAATAAGAAATGAGGCTATCAGCTTGAGAGTGGGTGATCATAGGAGGGGCTGGAGGGAGGAAAGGGATGGGAGAAAGTGATACAATTCTATTTCAATTAAAATATATATTTTAAGAATGAAGCATTTTACTTTTTATTCTACATGCATTAATTATCATCGGGTTAACTGAGTAATCTGGTCCTCTTAAAACTTTTAGCTCTTTTTTTAGATTTCTAGAAAGCTGCATTTTTAGTCTTCCATTCCACAGGGACTGGAGCATATTAGTGAGGGTTCCAGCCCTTATGCCATGTGCGCTGCAGCTTTTCCAACAGTTGCGGGAGTTTCCGCTTGTCCCTCTGTCTGTCTTGAGTTCTCGTGTTGACTATGTGTGCATTTTTAATGATTTTCAGAAGCAAATTTCTTTTTAAAGCAGTTGCATTCTTGCCTGGTTGCTCTCCCTGCCACAAGCCCTGCTTATCTGCGATTCTCTGCTGGGTTTATCTTTAATTTAACCTGAATTCCTATTTCTAACTTCCTCAGAGAGAATGCTTGCAAATGTGAATTATGTGCTTTCTCGTGCCATAAATTTTGGATGTTTAGAGCTTTAAATTTTTCTCTAAGCATGTCTTCAATTTCACTTCACACTTTAAGATGCAGAAGCATACTGCCATTCCCTTAGAAATATTTCCTTAAATCTCTATGGTGATTTCGCTGAACATGTTACATATGTTGAAGTTGCTTCCTTACTCCCAAATAAGGAAAAACCCTGGTTATGTTTACTGCCGTATCTGAGCCAACAAAGAAAATGATTACAGAGCATTCTACTTGAATATGCAAGCACGATTCAATCCTTCAGCATTTACGAATGCACCCTTTGTGGTGTATGTGCACGGTTCTTTTTTTTTTTCTTTTTTTTTTTGGAACATTAATCTATAAAAACACAATCACATGTTTACTTTTTCTTTTAAGACCTACTTTGAGTGGCTTGTCTGAACGTGAAAAGACTGTACCCTATGTTTGATAATGTTCTGTATATACATTGTCATTTGCCTACATGGCTAGTATTCTTATTTAAAGTTTCTGTCTTATCCCTGAACCTTCGCTGACAATGAAGAGTAGAGGAAAAGCTTCCCCGAGCGTACTTATTTTGTCAAATACTTTGTCTCATTTTTCCTTTTGCTCCGGTCAGTTTCACTTCACATGTTTTGAAGGTATGCATGCATGATATTGCCAAGTTCTCTTAATTTTTGTGGTGGTTTGGACCCCATCGACTCATGTATATTCATCCGTGTTCCTCGGCGGGCAGGACTGTTTGGGAAGGTAACAGTGAAGTGCAGCTGCCCCAGAGGTTCATCGGTGGGGACAGGCTTTGGGAATCCAGACCTTCACGGCCACTTCTGGTTTGTTCTCTGCTTTGTGTCTGCAGGTTTCAGCTCTGAGCTTCTGGCTCCTGCCACCATGCCTGCTGCCCGCTGTCCTGCCACCTGGTCACTGCAGACTTTTATTCCTCTGGAACCATAAGCTAAAATAAACTCTTTTTCTGTACATTTATTTTGGTTATGGTGTTTTATCACAGCTATAGAAAAGTGACTGGCATAATTTTCAATTTCATCCTATGAAATCTCCCGTAGTACAATGTGTAGCTGTGAAGTTCCTCCCTCTCTATTTCAGTGCAAATCATATCAGTTTTCTTCCACTTTTACTTCATGTGAAGTTTGTAATCTACGTATTTTCCTCAGTTTCTCCCATTATTTTTTTATGAATGACATTTAACTGATATAGTTTTTCTTGTCTATGTAACACACACACACACACACACACACACACACACTTTTTTGGAGACAGGGTCTCCCACTGGCCTCGAACATGGTAAGTAGGATGGGTTTGCTGTCTGGCAAGCTTTGGGTACCCACCGATCTCTATCTCATCAACAGTGGGATTAGAAGGCCACACTGTTTTCCCAGATTTTTTCACATGAGCTCTGAGGATCAAACTCATGTCCTCTTGCTTTGCAAGTCAAGCATATCACCGACTAAGCTGTGTCCCCAACTCTGAAAGACTACTGTGCTTCCATTTAATTGATTTGATGGCATTGCCAAAGCGATCATGAATGTCATATGTGCATTTTTCTGTTGACATGAAC
Organism: Ondatra zibethicus; assembly: GCA_004026605.1. NCBI lineage: Eukaryota > Metazoa > Chordata > Mammalia > Rodentia > Cricetidae > Ondatra > Ondatra zibethicus. The sequence goes on from PVIU01018547.1 coordinate 20,960, forward strand.
ATCTACTTCTTTTCAGGGATTCTCAGCTCTTTCTTACATGAATATGTAGTAAGCTTTGACGTAGGTGAAAAGGGATTCTCCTTTTCAGGAATATTTTAGTCCTTCTGACTTCTCGCCTTTCAATCTCAATTTAGAGCCACTTGTTTGCACTCTTAAGCTTTTCTTCTTTTTTGTTGATGTTTGAATGGACTTATTTACGTATTTCTAATCTCAATTTTCGTATTTCTCATACAGTAACTCATATTTCTGTGCCTTCAAAATCCATAAATAGAGCTGGGGTCCAGTGACTCGTGCCTGTAACCCGTGCTTGGAAGGCTTCAAACAGAAAGATTGCCCGCCCATGCTAAAATGTGAAGTATAGGCTAGCTTGGGCTACAGTGAGTTCCTGTACGCAAAACCAATTCCAGTACCCTGTGTATTAGAAACTGGATGAGGTGAAGATAATTAGTTGACGAAGGCAGACATCTCATGCATAGGATTAGTTACTCATAAAACACATATCCAAGAAGTGCTCTTGTCCTTTTTATGCTTGGTAAAGATACAAGAAGAATCAGTTGTTTGCCACCCAAGGAGAGGCACCTCACCAGAACCCAAACATACAGGCATCCTGATCCATAAGAGATAAATACTCATTGTTTAAACTGCTTTGCCTAGGATAATTTATTATCACAACCCTCATTGACTTTGGACTTTGTATACTTGATCTTGTATACTTAAAGATTGTCAGCATCAAAGCTTTCAGTAGACTCTTTAGGATTATCTGTGTATATAATTATGCAACAAATGGAGATAGTCTGTTTCTTCTTTGAAAATCTGAATGATGGCCTTCCCCTCATTGTTCATTTTCCCTCTCTTGAGGCATAGTGAAAATTTGCAATTATCCAGCGTAGCTCTGCAATCTGCCCTGTAACATCAGAGAAATGTGACAGCCATCCTGTGTCTGCCCTCTCAATTCTCACAGGCAGTCACTCTGTGTGGACCGCTGATGGCTCACACTCACACGCGGACACACAAACACTAAACCAACTTTGCATTCCTGAGGCAAAGCTTCTCAACCATGACATATAATCTTCTTACACACTTCTGGATTAGGTTTGCTGGCATTTTTATCTGGAGATTTTGCTCATCTGTTTATGTGAGATAGTGGTTTGTAGATTGTTAGCTTCTGGTATTATCGTCTGGTTTCTGTTTTGTGATAATACTGGACACAGGATGAGTTGGGAGATATGTCCTTATCTTCCTATAAAAACCTAACGAAGGATAAGTTATTCTTTGAATACATGATACAATTAATCTTTAGTGCCCAAACTCATTACAGGTGACTTATTACTAACCCGTTCTTTGTTGTAGGGTTATTATCATTTTAAAATCTCTTGTCAATAGTTTATACTTTTCTTGGAATTTTGTTCATTTCACCTAAGTTGTTAGTATAGAGTTTATCATATTTTCCCAAATCATTTTGTTTCTGTAAGAATGGTATTGATATTTCCTCTTTCAGCCCTCGTCACTGATATTAAATTAATATGATCTCTCTCTCTCTCTCTCTCTCTCTCTCTCTCTCTCTCTCTCTCTCTGTGTGTGTGTGTGTGTGTGTGTGTGTGTGTGTGTGTCCAGCTCAGTCTATCTAGCTGCTTGTCAGTTTGAATTTTTGTCACAGTTTGTTGTTCTGCTCTGTATCATTGTTGGTCTGGTGTCTTTCCCGGTCCATAGGCACAGCTTTCCCCAGCTGTGACTTCTAGGCCTCGCCTCATTACAGCCCCAGCCTCTGATATGCTGTGACTTTTCTTCATTCTTATATTTCTTTTCCTTTGATTTATTCTGAATTAGATGAAAATTTTAAGGTACTAATTTGTCAGATGATGTGTCATGATATTTTTTGAGTTATTTTCTTAATGGCTATTCTGGGTATTATAATATATGTTATTTTTCAGATTTATACTCACTGAATTCCAGGAAGACATGTTTATACTATTCTGGCTTTCCTCTTGGGTTATTAGTATTATGTTTATAATATCTATAAGTGTCACAATCCTGACAGTTCATTATTGGTTTTTACAGCATAATTTGTGTCTTTTAAAGTAGCTAAGAGAAGAGAAAGCTAAAAACGTAAAGTATTCTGAAATAAATGAGCCAATAATGTTTCCTTCATTGTTTTTCTACATGGCACGCAGAAATATTTACTACAAAAGCTCTTAATTAAAGAACATATAAGCCTTCTTTGCATAAACCCCTTAGAGGCACTGTGTGTCTTGTGGCCACAAAGACCTCCGGCTACCACTATCCTTTGGATTTCTCTGGCCCAAAGATAGCTCTTCATCTTGTTTCAGAGCAGGGGCATCTAGGCAAGCTCTCGCTTCCACATCCTCTCTTCCTCAGAAATCCCCTTGCCCACCTCTTTCCTGCTCAGTGGTCCATTCACCTCTATTAACGCTGTCAGTTCTGGAAGCCAGCCTCTTGGAGGGTCCCCTAAACAACGCCTGAAATGCTCTACTGACACCTGGTGGTCATATTTTCCTTGGGACTACCCTGTAGACTATAGACTCACCATGTTTGTTAGCTTTTTAAAATGTGTTTCTGAAATTAAAATATAATTATGACATTTCCGCCCTTTCCTTTCCTCCAGCAACCCTTAGTATGAACTCCCCTTGCTCCTGCTCCCGCCCTCTCTCAAGTTCATGGCTATCGAGTTCCTGAATATCAGTTACATATATGTGTAAGTAGAACACAAGGAACAAGAGACCAAGTAGTGCCCAGCTCCAACCACATGTCTACCACACAAGTCCTCTAGCTAAGACCCAGAGACCAGAAGAGGGGGCAGAGAGACCGCAAGAGCCAGAGGATCAGGAAATCCGTCATGAGACTGCACTTCCTAGAAATGTCAGAAACGACACGCATGCAATCTTACCAACATGGCTGCCTAAAGTAGACCCAAAGAAAGACAATGTGGAAAGGGGAAATATCAGGAGGCCTCGACTATAGAGAAAGAACTGCTGGCAATTAAGGAGCCCTGAGAGCAGGAGAAATAGTCTTCCTAGGGAAGAGACCTGTAATTGATGATCCAATACCAAGAGCTCAGCCCGGAAATTAGACACATGCAAGTAACACTATATAGACAGACAAAGTTGCAAAGTTGCATTAAAAATTTAGAAGTATGTATATATATGTATAATATATATATTAAAAGCATATGTATTGTATATAACAGCGTAATAATCTTTATGAAATTCATTGTTTAAAAATTTCACGCAAGTGTGTGGTGCGCTCTGACAACTGTAACTACCGCCCCTCTCGCTCCCTCTCCTCCAAACATTTCCCAACCTTTGTATCTAGGTTTCGTTCTGACTCTCACTGACCTGAGTTGCGGTGGGCCCACAGGGTCCTCCTCCCAGCTGAGCTGCCGGTAACAGATGGAATCTATGGCTGGCGGTCATTGTCTTCTGCTTGGCTCACCCTGAGCCGCTGCCACTCTCCAGTCGGGAGTCCCAAACCACAGCCACAGAGACACCTGCCAGAGGTCCACGTCGGCCTTCTCATCACAGCTCCCGCTCCCTTTGTTTCCCTCTTTAAAGCTGTCATTTGGTGTCATTTGCTGGAGCTTTGATCACATCCACTGTGTCTAGGGTTTCTATATATCAAAAGTCAAGCAGCAGTCGAATGTTACTTTATAAAAATACATCCTGTATTGCTTACGAGAAGAAGAAAACACAGTTCTATTGAGATTTGTCAATGCACTGTTACCTTGACTGAGGGGATTTGTGGATTTTCTATGCGAATATATTTCAATTGTTTTCAACTTGGATTTTTACAGTATTTCTTTAGACGTGCACTCCTTCTTCATCCGATCCAGCTGTATTTTGGCTTCTTTCTTTGCAAGGCTTGTGCGTGAAGCTGGTCTTTGATGTTCATACTGACTGAACAAGGGTTTTCCAAACTTTCTTTTACCTGGTTTACTTACTAAAAGATCCAGATGACAGATGGTTTAGTTTCTTGTTTTTAGCTTACCGCCTGCCTTACCAATTCTGATTCCATAGCCACTGCTTTTGAGACCGCCCCCCAGCTGACATTTTCCCAGCCCTTGCTACAGCAAAATCCATTCTAGTAGATAATCTTTTCAGTATGTACATATGGATTTTGTTTAATTTTTATTTAAATGTTTGTACATGGAATGTATCTTGGTCATGTTATTTCCCTCCCAACTCTTCCCAGATGCTCCCTACTTCCCTACCCAACCAGCTTCATGATCTCTCTCTCTCTCTCAAAAAAAAAAAAAGCATCAAATAGCTGTGCGGTGGTGGCACACAGGCAGATCTCTGTGAGTTTGAGGCCAGCCTGGTCTACAGAGTGAGCTCCAGGACACCTAAGGTTACACTGAGAAACCCTGTCTCCAAAAAGCAAAACAAAATAAAACAAAACCCCCCAAAACATAAAACAAATAAAGTCACAAAAGTCGAAACAAACATATAAACAAAAAAATCAGCTGACAATGAATCAATCAATAAAACAAAGCAAAATATAGCAGGTACAAAGTACATGGAGTGGCTTTTGTATTGAGTAACTTTTCCTGAATGTGGGAACTTCCTTGGAGTGTAGTTCATATACCTAGTGAAACTTCATCAGAGAAAACGTAACTTCTCTTTCCCAGCAGGTTTCAATTGAAAATACCTTCTCGGTTCAGGGCGGAACTTGGTGCCCACTTTCCATGCTCAGTGCTGGGGTTTTGTGAGTTTTGAGCTGCTCGGGTCTGTGCATCACAGTCTCTGTGAGTAGATGTGTACGCCAGCCCTGCTGTGTCTGGACAAAACTGTTTCCTTGGAGTCGCCCACCCCCTCTGGCTCTAACAATGTTTTCCTCTCCTCTCTCACATAGATTCCCGAGACTTGAAGGGAAGGGCTTACAAACACCATCCCCTTTAGAGCTGAGTGTTTCAAACCTTTTGGCAGCATAGGATGTCTGGTTGGAGCATTCTTTCTCCCGTTATATGGTGACTCCGTGTAAAGTTCTCTTGTATATGTCTATACTTTAAGAAGCTTCTACAGCGGTGGATTTCCACATGGCTTCTCAAAAGACTTCTAGTTAGTTCTACTTCTCCCTTAATCTCGCTCTCCCTCTCTCCTCCCCATTTACTTCTTTACATAAGTTAGAAAACAACCTTAAACTTCATACAGAGACATAAAAACCCAGGACATCAGCCGGGCGGTGGTGGCGCACACCTTTACTCCCAGCACTCGGGAGGCAGCAGCAGTCAGATCTCTGTGAGTTCGAGGCCAGCTGGTCTACAAGAGCTAGTTCCAGGACAGGCTCCAAAGCTACAGAGAAACCCTTTCACGAGAAACAACAACAACAACAACAACAACAACAAAAACATCCAGGGCAGCTAAGAAAATCCTGAGTAATACAAGAATCACTGGGAGATTACCAACCCTGTTTTCAAGTTGCATTACAGAACTATAGTAATAAAAACAGCATGGCATTGGCAGTGGACAAATTTACCAACAGAATACAACTGAAGACACAGATGTAATTCTACATGTTTACAGACACCTGATTTTTTTACAAACAAAAAAAGCCAAAAATACACACTGGTGAAAAGACAGCATCTTCAACATATGGTACAGCTCTCAAACTGGGCGGCTGCATGTGGAAGAATGAGAATAGATTCATATTTATTGCCCTGCACAAAAGTCAACTTCAGATGGATTAAGGACCTCAATAATCCTGAATCTAATACAAAAGAAAGTTGGGAGTATGCTCAAACACATTAGCATAGGAAAGGGTTTTCTGAAAAGGACAGTGATAGTATAGGCATTAAAGCTAAAATTTAATAAATGAGGCCTTATGAAGCTAAACACTTCTGTTCATTGAAGGACACCACCATTTGAGCAAAGTAGCAGCCAATATAATAGGAAAAATCTTAACCAATTTTGCATCTGACAGATGGGTTAATATCTACAATATATAACAACTAAAAAATCTGAGAGTCAAGGAAACAATGAACCCAGTTAAAACGAAAACAACAGTGCACATGTAGTGAGGTAATGAATCTTGCAGGTGAGCCACTGCTTTATCAACCCAGCATAACCTCTAAGTACACCCTAAATATTCGCTATTTAGCACACAGATAAGTATAGTCCTCATCCCTCATCAAGGAAACTTTTCTTTGCAACAGATGGAGACCATTGCAGAAAACCACATCCAAACAAAGTGCAGAGTTGTGGAGCCCAGCTCCAACAGTTACAACTATGGAACAAGCCCCACACCTTAGGCTCAGGAAGCACTGAGAAAGGGGGAGGCAAGATTGCAAGTCAGATGATCAGGGAGTTTGCTAGGAGATTGTGTCTCCTAGGACTGTCAGAAGCTACATAAAATCTCGCCAACATAATGCCTAAACGTGAGCTGAACAAGGACAACTATACACGTGCCAAAGCAGACAGGGGAAGGCTCACAAGCCCTCAACCCTACAGGAAGAACTGCAGGAAACCAAGGGATGCTAAGTGCTAGAAAAATAACCTTCCCCAAGGAAGTGCATACAAATTATCCAATACCAAATGGTCAGCCTTGAAAGCATGCATACAAGTAACATTACACAGACTGAGAAGGTTATAGTTAGGAATATGTGTGTATACACATGTAAGTATATCACAAAAACAATTAATGAAAAAAGAAGCCATGAATTTGAAAGAGAGTCAGAAGAGGGGTTTGGAGGGAGGAAAGGGGAAGAGGGAATGATGTAATTATGTTATAATCTCAAAACTAAAAAGATATTTTTAAAAAGCAATCAATAAATTTAGAAGAAAATCAAATATAAATGAGGAAAAACTGGAGTATAGAAGTAAACAGAAAGTTCTCGAAAGATGAAACTTAAACAGGTGGGAAACAATGCACTTCAACATCCTTAGCATCAGAGAAATGCAAACTAAAACTACTTTGAAATTTCATCTTATCCCAACTAGAATGGCCGACATCAATAACATAAATGGCAGCATATGCTGGTGAATGCTGGAAAAAAGGGATGTTTATCCATTGCTAGTGGGAGCAGAAACTGTTACAACCACTATGGACATCAGTGTGGCAGGTCCTCAAAAAAGTGAAAATCAATCTTAAGATCCAGCTAAACCATTTTAAGATGCAGGCACACATATGGGCATATACACAAAGGACATGATATCCTACTGCAGAGATACTTGCTTACCATGTTATTGACACTTTATTTCAGAAATTGGAAACAGTTGATTAGTTGTAGAAACAACTTGACACTTTAGTAATCTCATGTTTCTCTACAACATTTACTTTAAGTCTGGCAGGAAATTTGGGTGATTTGAAGTCTCCTCAACAAGTAGCAATATTAGGGTCTCATGCACTTTAGCTAGGGAGGAACTGCTCTCAGTCACTGGCCTTATCCCTTTATGCTCTCTTCCTATGCCCTCGATACCACCCATCTAGCATTGACAACCCTGTCCCCAGGTATGGGACTGTCCTCCGAGATAAGTGATTTGAAGAGAGAAATGAAGAAAAAATACAGATATAATAATACAGATATTATACAGATGGAGAGGAAGAGAGAAGGGTAAAATAACAGTAAAGATGTCTGAAAATCCCATAAGGGATTACATTATTATCCACTTAATCAAAATTACATATAATTCATACATCTGTGTAAATAGACATACAAATATAGTTTAAGTGACATTTTCCCACATAGAATGGCAGTGTTCTTTCCAAAAACCAGGTACTATTTGACTAAGACTCCAAGTTGGGCATAATAAACACCCCCTTTCAGTTGTCAGTCAGTGGAACCCAAGATCCTTCCAAAGCATAGGCTATTGCTGCAGCCCTTGTTTGCTTCCCAAAAGGTTGAAGCTAAGTCCCTATCACTGAAAATACACACCCTTTGGACACAGAACCCATAGAATTCAAACTGGATCAGAGCTGGACGCCTCCTCCCTGAGGACTATATCCCATAATACCCAAAGGTGCCATGACAGCTGACAAGAAAGGGACACAACCAGTATTCTTGCCTACTCATGGTGTGAACGACATCAATAACCGTGTTGGCACCGTAGCCCTAAGGGTGCAGTAGTAGCATGTGCCTTTGGTGGTCCCCAACTGCTCTCTCATTAGACAAGACTTGCGCAAGAAGAGAAAACCACGACTAGTACAGGAAACTTAGGCAACAGTGACCCTCTCAAGAATTTTGATAGCAAATAAATGATATTATGTTTAATTATTTAAATATAATTTCTCTAATAAACAGTTTCAGTTTGGGTAATTAATAAAGACATATTTGGTTTTGTCACGGCACAGAAATTTCAAGTTTTAAAAGGAGAAATCGGGTTTAGGGATAGGGCTCAGTGGCTAAGTGCTCTTGTTGCACAAGTACAGGAACCTAAGTTCAAATCCCCAGCACCCACAAAGAAAGCCGAATGTGGTCAGGGGCTCAGTGGTAACTCCAGAGCAGAGACAGGCTGCTTGAGCTTGCCGGCATTCAGCCAAGCTCCAGGCTCAGCGAGACTGAGACTCAAGAGAATTAGGAGGAAAGTGACAGACAGAGCAGGACACCCGAGATTCTTCTCTTGCCTCTGTGTACACAGGCACGTGCACTCGGATCCTCCTGTGAGCATGAAATGAAACCAACACACACAGAGTGACAATGATAACATAAGTGTGTTATTTGTGACTTTCATCATGATTTCATGACCGTAAGGAGATCGCTGCTGACAGACACCTGGGACGGCTCTTTACTTAGCCATCATGAAGAGAGCTGCAATAAGCATCGATGTGCAACTGTCTGTCATTTCATAAAGATGCATAAGATCAAAGGACTGTTTAGAAGAACAGAGGGGACAAAGGAAGGCGGAGAGAGCAGCCGCGAATGGGGGTTCTGAGCTCAGAGAACACTCATCAAAAATGTGCATGAAGCTTTGTGTAACCCAGCACAACAAAATTTACAAAACTGAAAATGAAAACCACTGACACAGAAAACGCCTCCTGATCAACTGAAAACAGGAATGAAGAGCCTACAAACAGTATCCGGATTGTGACAGAAAACACCTCTGTGTGCCATGTGTTTGCACATATGTGTACATGTGCACAAATGTGTATGCAGGAGCGTTTATGTGGATGTGAGAGGAAATAAAGTTGTCAGGTTTGACAGCAAAGTGCCTGAACTGCTGAGCCATCTCACCCGCCCAGCTTTTTCTTACCTTTTCTTCTGAGAGAGGGCATCACTGAATTATCTAGGCCTGTCTTGAACTTGTCTCCCAAGTAGTTGACATAACAGACATAAACTACCATACAAGTCTCCATGTGTTGTCAATGGTTTGTCTGTCTGTCTGTCTCCTCTCTCTCTTCCTCTCTCTCGTGAGAATCCTGAAAAACCATATGCCGAAATACTGTGAGAGTTTGCGTTGTGGACCATTTTTGTATCCTTTATTTCCCCCCTCTTTACTTTCTTTTCCGACCTGTGTGTGTGTGACTGGTGATGAGAAAGAAAAATCATAAATGTTTTCCCTCTAAGATTATCACATTTCCAGACCTACTTGCAAGAAGACCTTCTTTTGTACTTCTGAACTCATACACTGAGATCACTGTTATTTCCCCGAAAGTCACCCTCAACCTGTATGCTCTTCACTCTCTGAACTGTCGAGAAGGCATGCCTCACTCCAATCTTCCCAATAACTCAGACTTTACAGTTTAAAGGAATCTTCAGCTTGGCTTTCTTATCATGGAACTACCATCTTTGCATTTGCTTAGGAAGAAAACAGCACGGCTTCTAAATTGGGCAGGAGGGAAAAACATCTTTTTTTTGTTCACTGCCTATAAATGCAGCAGATAATTGCAGGGAAAACACAGAAGAGAGGGATGGACAAGTTCTAACAGCGCTCCTTCCCAAAAATGAGATATTATTTTTCAGCTGTCATGGTTTTGTTCGAATAGTCTTTTTACGAAAGGGATTTTTGTGAAAGGAAGGTCAGCAATAGCATGATGGACCTGTTTGCCGCCGAGAAAATGAGATGCAGCGATCTCTCCCAGATGATCGGCCAGCGCTTATCTGAAACATTTGCTCACGGTTCTTGTGTCACAGAACCCAGGCTACGTTACAGATGTTCTTCCGCAACTGCGCAAACAGCGTCATGCTGCTCTGTCAGCCCCATGGCCAGCGAGCCTTGTTAACAGTATTTTATTGGCCCCTTAGAAGGCTGAAGTAAATTTTGGAATAGTTTGAGTCATGCTGAACTTAGAGCACCCAAAGAGGTGAGCTAAGAGATGCTCTCAGGGTGCTCTTTTAAAAAGCCTATGCAGCGAACGTCTTCATCTCTAAATCCCTCTTGATATCTGATTGATATCTGCGCAGGTCCTGTACAAGTTGTCACAGTCTCACACATCAGACCTGTTGTGTCTAGAAGATGCTGCTTCCTTGGAATTATCTACTACCTCCGCTCTTAGAATCCTTCACCTCCTTTTCTACATACATCCCTGAGACCTGAGAGGAAGGGTCTAAGAAAGACATTCCACTCACGACTCTAGAGTCTCTAATTCTGCCCATCTGTGATTCTTTGTGTTAATTGCCATCTACTGCAAGAGGAAGCTTCTCTGAATGGGTGGAGCAAGGCCCTGCTTTCTGGGTATAGCAGTCATTAGGAGACATTTTGTCACTGTGTTCCTTTAACAGAACAGTAGCAAGTTTTCCCTTATGCCCATGGTCTCGGTTCCTGTCACATCAGCTGTATCGAGCGTGGGTTTCATCTCATGTAGTTGGCCTCAAATCCAATCAGAAAGTAGTTGGTTACTCACTTAGCATTTTTATTTTATTTTATTATTAAATTTTTAATTTAGTTTTACATACCAACCAGTTTCCCCTCCCCCATCTCCTTTCTACCTCCCCGCATCCACTCCTCAGAAAGCATAAGGCCTCTTTTGAGGGGGAGTTAACAAAGCCTTGAATACCAAGTTGAGGCAGGACCAAGGCTCTCCCACTCCCCCACCCCCCTTCCATCAAGGCTGAGGGAGGCATCCCACTAGGGAATAGGTTCCAGAAAGTGAACTTGTGAGCCAGGGACAGATCCTCCTCCCAACATTGGTGCCACTATTTCATCTGTATCAGTAAGTTCACTGTTGTAGGCCCAGGTTTCGTAGCTTGGTGATAATGGTGAAGACCTCTGCTGCAGTAGTGCGAAGTACATTCCGGGGTGACGAACACTAGTTAGGAGGGTCTAGTTGAACACCAGCTTGATGTCTCCATGGTTGATGGTATAAATGAACTGTGCCTTCACTAATGTCTTCCTGCCAAGGTTCTGAAGAGTACCAACAACCTTAGCAACAGCCGTAGTGTTGTAGGTTTGTGTGTGTGTGTGTGTGTTTGGGACTCTTTGGTCAATGACTCAACAAGATACAACTCATTTCTGGCTCTGGAGGTTTTCCTTGGTAGCATAGGATGTCCAGTTAAGTACTTCTCTCCCTTGTTATATGGTGACTCTTTAAATTCCTCTCATATATTTCTATATGTTAGGTAACTCCTATACTAATGGGTTTCCATACGGCATTTCAATACACCTTTAAGTTATTTTTAATACCAGTTAGAAAAGGGTAAAATCATCTTCTCCAGGGGCATGTCACTGGGTATGTCAACCACACTCCGGACCCCCTTGTACGGAGTAGTTGGCTAACACAAAACAGATTGCATGTTTTCCCATGTGCTTTTTGTTTGGTTTTGTTGCTTTTTGTTGTCTTTCTTTTATTTTGTTTTGTTTTTTGAGAGAGAGAGAGAGATAGGCAGAGACACAGAGAGAGACAGAGAGGGGGAGAAAGAATGACAGGCAGAGAGAACATGGAGTTGCTGAGTAGGGAAACAGAGAGGATCAGGGAGGAGTTGGGGGAGGAGAAAGACAGGATCAAGTACATTACATGAAAACAATCTGAATAAAAGAAAGGGGAGCCCAAGCACCAAGTTTCATTTCTTCTTCCTCCTTGCCTCTAGGCTACACTGTGTGTAGATGTATCAGCCCTGAGCAGATGTCAGCCTCTGTGTGGGGGAGCTTCTACCCTACGGAATTGTAAGCCAGGAGATTTCTATGCATTATAACCCCCTCTGTTGTGTTGTTCTGCTGCAGGGCAAACACTGGCCGTCAGGGTTAAGGATGATCTAATCTGCTGGGCTCTCCGTGGGGATTAAATAAGAAAACCCAGACCCTGGGTAAGAGCTCGCTTTGGTTTTATATGTCAAGGAATTCCAATTTTCTTAGGGATTATAAGATGGTGTTTAATCATGCCTTCCACCTTGATGGGTGGGGGGGCAGGGCAAAGTAATTTAAGTAGGAGATCCAAAGAAAGATCACAGCTCAAATACTGTACAAGCAGCACCTGAAGACAGGGATCCCGTAACACTGCTCAAACTGCTGAGAGCTGCCTGCCTGTATGTTCAAAATCCAAGGAAATCTCATGCAGTGTGAATCCCACAAGACCTCATCAAAGGAAGATTTAAAGAACAAAAGAAAAAGCAAACTCCAAAGACAGGCACAAAGAAAACATACTGTAGAAAAAGAGGTTTGTAAACTTAAGGGGGGGGGAACAAAACTTAAAAAGTCTGGGAGCCAAGCTGCCCTTCTCTAGAGAAATAACAATCAGAAAGAAAGCGGAATTCCAACAACTCTGTGGGAGTCAGAAACCACCATTAGCGCTCATACACGAAGACTGCTTCAGTGCCTTGATAGACTGTCTTGTGATACAAAGGCATCACGGAAGCATCATCAGATGAATCCAACCTGGGTCTTGAGACGCTGGGAGCCACGGGCTGACACGCGGGGAACCTAAGGAAAGCCTGTGCATTCAAACACAGGCGTTGGGTGTTTCAGACAGCAGTGAAGAGCATCAAAAAGTGAACCAATGTGTGTCTACGAGGACAAAAGTTCTTCTGTACACCTTTGTAACCTTTTTTCAGCCTTTATTTATTATATTTATTGTCACTAGAGAATATGTTTGTATGACTTCAATTTTTAAAATGCATCAAAAATGTGTTGTATACAATGCATTGTCTCTCAGTACATGTCAAGATGTGTTTGAGAATGTGTGCTCTACTGACATGTTGTTCTCTGGCTATCAGGATGTGTGCTCTACTGACATGATTGTTCTCTGGCTATCAGGATGTGTGCTCTACTGACATGTTGTTCTCTGGCTATCAGGTATGCTTAGAGTGTTGTCCAAAATGGACGTTAGGAAAAGAATTCTTTAGAAGAAATTATGGAAGAATGTGTTTAGAAGAGATGAAGGAATAAATATTTCTATATCTTTATTGCTTCTTTAATTAAAAATGCCTAGAAAGAACCCTAAAGGCACAGATGGCCTCACTGAGTATTTGGACAAAAAGATAAGAAACAATTAAGACCCAACTCAAATAAAACTACTTATGAAATAGAAAATAATAAGCTATTTCCTGTCCTCTCTTTAGTGCTAGTATAATCAGGGCTGGCAGTACGGCTCAGCAAGAGAAAAACACTAATGACCATGACTGGTGACATGAGCTGAGTTCAGTCCCCAGGGTCCACCCGGCGAGAGAGTACAGTGGTGTTCCACACACCTCTTCTTACCTCTATTGTGCACTGCACAAATATATGTGAATGCGTGCACACATAAACAAATAAAAATTTAAAAAGAATCATCATCATAACAATATGATATAATTAGGAGAGACCAAAGAGTCTGGTTATGTTTTATAGAATAATATTTAATCTCCTCATTGATTTTGACAAATTGGTTACCACACAGAACCAAACTGATGTCCTTCACTCTCCAGAGTGAACATGAGTCCCACGGTTTCTGCTAGAAAGAATTGTTACTTGGAAAACTCATGGAGGTCAGGAAAAGACTAAGGGACCATAGTGAGGCCCTCCCATGCTCGGAAGATAGAAGGCTTTGGCTTAAAGAGCTGCAAGGCAACAGTGGAGTGGAAAAGGGTGAGCTGGGGTGGGAAAGCAGAGGCCAGAGCAGAGGAGGGGGCACGGGGAGAGAGAAATAACACTGAGGACCTTCTACAAGAGACACATGGGAACTTACTGCTGGAGACATTTCCTCATGTATATGAATATATGCATAAAACAAGTTAAAATGGAGTTGCCTCTGACAGCAGTTCTCAACCTGTGGGTCACGACCCCTTTGGGGTCAAACAACCCTTTCACAGGGTTCGCTTAAGACCATTGGAAAACACAGATGTTTACATGACAATTTTTAAGAGTCGCAAAGTTACAGTTATGAAGTGGCAACAAAAATAATCTTATGGTTGGGGTCACCACAGCATGAAGAACTGTATTAAAATGTTTCAGCATTAGGAAGGTTGAGAAGCACTGCCCCAGCAGGACAAAGAGTCCCTATTAGACCCCACAGATGGCTTAAGGTGTTTATGGCTGTGAAGAGACACGGTGACCAATGGCAACTCTTAAAAAGGAGAACATTTAATTGGTGTGGCTCACGGTTTCAGAGGTTTAGTCCATCTGTTATCATCATGCCTTAGTTTAAACAACGTGCACAGAAGGCCATGCCTTCCCAGTGCACTGGGCATTCTGTTGCCCAGAGCCTCTCAGCACAATCTGGAGCAGATTGTCAGGGCCACACGGGGCTTCCGTCTAGGTGGTGAAGCCCCTGCTGAAGGAGAAACTGCTTAAGGCAAGGCTGCAGAATCTATGGATTCAGAAAGGCAGCAAGGGCATAGAAAGGGCCATGATAGGATTCAACAGGTGAAAAGTAATCTTGGAGCCTGCAGGATGAATTTGTGTCTGTGTGTGCTTGTGTGTGCACATGTGTGTGTTCACGTGAGTGTATGTGTGTGAGTGTGCATGTGTGTATATGTATGTGTATGTATATGTGTGTGTGCATGTGTGCCTGTGTGTGTGTGTACATGCTGGCATACACATGCCACAGCACACGTGTAGAGATCATGGAACCGTTCTTCCCTTCCACCTTGTTTGTGCCAGTGTCTCTCTGTTGTTCAGCCCTGTGTGCACTAGGCCAGCAAGCTGGTGAGCTTCTTCATAGTCCTGTCTCCACTTACCATCTCCGCCATAGCATAGATGGGATCTCAGACCTGTGTTACCACCCTCAGCTTTATGATGGGTCTGGGGATTTGAACACAGTACCTCAGGCTTGCACAGCAAGGGCTTTGTCCACCGAGCTACCTCCCCCAGCTGATCATCTTGTCTACAACTTAACTCGCTCCTTTAATATTTCTATGCCTTCCCTGCCTTCTGCCTCTTACTTAGCACTAGCTTACCCATGATTGACTTATTTGCATTGTTTATTGTCCATCTTCTGCAATGAAGTAACACCAGCTCCACAGTACCAGGCGGTGGTGTCTGACTGTTACCATCCTGACATGGACAGTGCTCTAGGAAGAGTCGGAACTCCGTGAGATTGCGTGGGATGAATAAGAAAGAAATATGCAGTTAATCACAATGTGTCTCACAGTGTTTTAAATGCCACGACCCATGGAAAGAAAAGTGTGACTTGTTGACTTGAGGGGCCATCAGGGGTGTCCTCAGGGCAAGTTGTCTTGCACTGACCTTAAAGTGAAGACCCCAGAGGAGAAGCAAGGCGCCTGGAACCCAGGCTGTCTCTGGAGGATGGCTGCTCTTCCTTTCAAAATCATCCTCCATTTGAATAAGAGAAGTTTATCCGTGCTCTCTCCTCCGTTGTGAGCAATGGTGAAGGTGTCCTTTGCTCTAGTGAATGAGCCCTCTGCCTGGATGAGTGCTTTCTTGTTTCTTTGTGTTCTAACCCGGGGCCAATCATTAACACTTCTCCACACAGCAAGGCCATTGCTTCTGTGTCTCCCCGGCTTTAGCTGGGAGCTCCTGTTCTCCTCTGCCATCTCAGCTAGATCATAGTGTTCCTGCCTCTCAGACAGGTCTGCGACCTTCTCCTTCCCCTGCCCTCTGGTCTTTTTCTCCTGCTCCATCGGGGAATGACTAAAATGTCGCTGAAGGTTTTGTTCACACTGTCTCGCTGTCCAGTCTGCCTTGGAGACCACTTCTTGTATCTGTGCCTCCAGCACATCTGGTTCAACGAAAGAGCCTTTGAAGACATGTACCCAAGTTCACCCCTTGATGGAAAGGATTCAAAGATGCTTGTAGTGCTTGCTCTGGCATCGAAACTGGACTGCGTCACTGGACACAGCCCGCGTGTGACAGGAGCTTAGCAGCTGGCGATCCTAAACTGGCCCTGCTGAGTCCTGTTTGAGGTTCTGAGATTTGCTTTGTAGCTAACCCTATCCCATTTTAAAATATTGATTTTCTTCGTCTTTATTCCCCTAATCACAAATACTACAGAAGAATCAGAACTCATACACTACTAGTCTTATAACCAGGAGGCCAACTTAGCCCATTCAGCCAGTTGAATCATTCCATCGAGCACTTCCAAAAGGCATAAGGATAGAGCACTCCTGTGGGAGATGCCATTTATCACCTTGCTTTGGGATGCCACATACCGAGAGATACACTTATTTATACCACAAGCTTATTTTTGCACACAGCTAGACATTTAAAGAATGCCCCCACAGTTTATATTAAGGGAATTACAAAATAATGTTTTTAATTTGGGAATGTTCAATGCAATTTACTGCCAATTCCTCTCACTCTTGTCTCCCTTGAATTTTCCGTGGGTAAGCACCCAACAGTGCTTGGGAGCGGCAGTTTTGTCTCATTTTAATTAACAGAGCTGGTCTTTGGGGAACTGTTCCATTACAATGAGCCATTCCGGGAGGCTACACCTCCCGCCCACGGCTCCTGGTGCTTCACAGCCGTAATTCCACGCTGAGGAGAAAGCTCCAGGGCAATGCTGGAAGTTTTAATCACAGCTTCTAATTATGAACAATAAGTCACTTCAACCATGTCTTGTGTCTCAAATATAATAAAGGAAAAAAACTAGCACTCAGCAATAATTCTCAGGCTGATAAAGTTACACAGACAAAGAGCGTGAATTTTGTGCCCCCGTAGAGTGCATTCTAGAATGCTCTTCTACCTGACTTATAATTAGAGACCATTGGCCAAAGAACAGGTGTTCCTTTAAGCACCAGGATATTACCTTCCAACTATGGGTGGGGGGAGGCGGGGGTTGTTACGACTCCCTTGTGAGTGTTAAGAAATCTTAGCAACAGATAGGAACTCTTGGTTTACTGACATCGAACAGGTTGCTGTAAACCCACCAACTATAAGCACTGTGGGTGCCTGAGAGCTTTTGAAGGAGGGGTCTCTGAATCTATCCGTGGCTGCTGATAAGGCGCCTGACGGTGGCTTCAGATTGTCACTTCCTGCTCCTATTATTGTCTGGATTACACGCCTGGAAGTTGGCATGTGCTTGTACTATGCAGTCAATGCTCCACGCCTAAGAACCCCAAAATGCTTTGCGTTTCCCACGGCCCGTGGTCTGCTTTAATCTGCCTTGACCACCCAGTCACACTTGCTACCTAGGTTGACACCCTCAGCTCTGCATCCCGAGTTGGCAGAGCAGTTTATGACAATCGCCTATCCTAGCACAGCTGCAAGATTTCTGAGACAGTCCCTCTAGCACTTTCTGGATGCTTATCTGAAGGCCATTGTGAACTACCGTCACCCACCTTATGGGACAACAGAGCCTCGGACTTCTGTCATTGCGTGGGTATTTGATCCCCACTCTCTACTTATCACCTACTTCCACCTCAGGTTCCAGTGTACGCAATTCTATACTCTAATGTTTTCCTTAACATTTATGTGTGAGGACAGATGTATTCACATTTCTGGATTTGATCTATAATGCTTCATGTATTGATGCCTAGTCACATATAGTTCCATCTAATTGCTGCAAATGAATTTGCTGCAAATGATAGGACACTGCCCTGTTTGTGACAAAATAGATT
>PVIU01018548.1:0-38769 GCA_004026605.1 Ondatra zibethicus
CCCTGGGTAGTGCCACAGAAATCAGGACATGGGGACGCAGAGTAGGAGATACAACTGCATCCTTTATTGCAAAGCTAGTGCTCTTCTTATAATACTCAAATCATGATTCAAACTAGGTTCCCATAATACATGAAAATAGTTCATAAACGAGTAACTTGGTTGCAAATAATTTCAAGAGCTTCATGCCCTAGGTAATCTAGACAAGAAGCTTGGTGCTATGGGAAAAACTCCTGTTGTAATATAATATGTAAAAACACCTCATCAGAAGACAAACCACAACCTAATCAGAGCCTTTGAACTAGAGTGCACATCTGTGTTCTCAAGGACTGACTATTGGGAAGGCACTCTACTGATGGGAGAGGTTTGCCTCCTCCCAACTTGGTTTGCCAAGCCTATCAGCAAGAATGCTACATCAAGTATCCCTTGCACAGAGTTTCTATGAAGTTCAAAACCGGCCCTCTAGAGGAAAACCCATAATTTATTGCATTTCCCATCAGGTCCAATCAGGGGCAAGCATATATGCAGACATATTTCCTGCCAACATACATCCTGCCCAAATAAAACCAAGCATGTCCAATGCTGATGTGTGAAGCCAACTTGTTTAGAGGAGTAAAAATATGTGGCTTGTTATTGCTATGCCCATGTAACAGAACCCCCAGTAAACCATGGAGCCAATTTCTGATGTAAACACACAAGGGTTTGGCAAGCTTGAGCTCTGACCACAGCTCTCCAACATACCAACACAGTGAATGGAGGAAATCCTGCAGCAAACCATGGGGATGGCAGGCTTTTAAAGGAAAAAAATCACAAGCAGGGATTTACATGCCTTGGCATGTCAGGATTGTGCCAGAAGATATGGGATACAGTGATTTTTTTAAATCATTGATCAAACTATAGGCACAAAACCACTGTTGACAGATTATCTACAAGAAGCCGTGGGACTATCAAGGACAGAATATCTGCAAAAAGGTCTGGACCTCTTTAAATTTTATTTACCTGTCTTCTAATTGTCTGTATCTAGGGTATTTGCTCAAATTTTGCCCCTGCAGCACATTCTCTGTGATATGGGATTCCCCTCAGTATGCTGTGAATACCATTGGTTAGTAAAGAAGCTGCCTTCGGCCAATGGCTTAACAGAATATAGCCAGGCTGGAAAAGATATATAGAGAGAGTAGGTGGAGTCAGGGAGAAGCCATGGAACCACCACAGGAGACAGATGCAGACACAGAGACAGACACTGGATGGAATCTTACCTACTGGTAGGTCACAACCTTGTGGCAATACACATTATATAGGAGCTAGCTAGCAAAACACTTTAGCTATTGGCCAAATTGTATTGCAAATAATATAGTTTCTGTGTGATTATTTCATGTCTAGGTGGCCTGGAAATGAACGAGCAGTCTCTGCCTACATCTGTGTTTTGTTTTGTTTTGATTTTTTCTGTAACTGAGTTTGACCCAGGTCACCAAATGGCTTAATATGGATGCCTCTATTCAGGATGGAGTCTGTAATGCTAAATAGATTTTCCTAGGTCCTAACATTATCTCCAATAAACAATAGCCTCCAGCATTTCAGGGACTATCTGGGGCAAGGGGCTTGCAGATCAGAGGCATTTTGTTTCATGGATCTCTAAGGGATAGTAATTAATATATAAAATGTAACTTTGGCTCTCACAGTTACCTACCTTAGTTACTGTTTTAAAAGCTCACTTGTTTGCTCATTCTCTCTAGGTCTCAGTCTCTCTCTCTCTCTCTTTCTCTCTCTCTCTCTCTCTCTGTGTGTGTGTGTGTGTGTATGTGTCTGTCTGTCTGTCTGCCTGTCTTTCTGTCTCTCTCACTCCCTCCCCTCCACCCTCTCTTTCCAGCAAATGCCTAATGTAGGTACTATATTTTGTAATTGAGAAGACAGAGATTGGTATCTTGCTCAGTCAAAAAGAAACTACCGAAAGCTATTTGGATTACATATTAGTCTATTAACTCTGGAGTCATTGTTCTTTTCCATCAAGTTTGTTTCCTTAGCTAGTTCTTCTTCATTTCTTACTCTTTCCATCTCTGTTTCATTCAGCACTTCTGATTCTTCTTCTACAACCAGCTCCTATGAATTAACCTTGCTCAAAAACCTTTTCAAAATGCCCAGATTTTTGCCTGCATGAGTACAGTGTTAAATTTTGAATTAAGAAGTAAAATACATCCATCTCTTAAGCACCCAGAGCTGATTTTCACACATTCTACATAGGTACCCTTGTTAGGCATAGTAGTACAAACTGAACAGCCACAATAGACTTGGGGAGGCTCCTTATCTTGTGGGTCTTTGACCTTCTTGATCCTCATGGCAGAGAAAAGAAAGCCCAGAGAATTGCTAATCTTATCTTTAAGAAAAACAAAAACACTTCAATGCTGAATAATATATACCACTTCCCCTCATGTTTTCTTCGCCAGAACAAGAAGTAGTTGTTGAAGAGTACAAGGATAAAAATATAGAAATGTAGATTCCAAAAATAAGAGTAAAAAAAGTAAAGAAATACAAGTTGTAAGCCTAGGAGAATGAAAGCAGGCTGTTAGCAGCATTCTCAGCAGCTTAATGGTTAACTATTAACAATGGGTTGTTATGCTTTACAACTAGCTGCTCTGTTTACAATAGTGAAGCCTCCCTCTGCAAACTGAAAGTCTGCTCTGCAAACTGAGGGTTATCCCTAACATAACTTCCCTAGCCACTCATGACCAGAAATTGATGTGAACTGACTTAACATTTAATGATGGGATATATATGGCTTTTGACTTTTTGGTTTTACATTGCCCCTTACCCTTCCCTGCTAAGCAAAAGTGATAGTATCAGGGGAGTGTATAACTTTGGTAAATACCAAAGAGAAACATTTGGTAAGTACCAGATAGAAACAATGGGCTAAATACAAAGACTAGTTTAACTGAAAAAAAAAAACAACTCTGTCAATAGACATTGTAAAAAAAAAAAAAAAGAAAGAAAAAGACAATTTATATGTGAGTTTTACCTCGAGATTGTAAAGATTCTTTTGTTCATTCCTAATACTTGATTCTTGCCAATAAAAGAAAAAGTTCAAAAATTGGCCTTTACCACAGTCTTACAAGCCCATCTCTGGCTGTGGTCTCAGCAAGCTGATAAGCTTTTTGTGTCCCATGGAGATTTATGTTTTTAATTTTTTTATTTTATTTCCTGGAATAAATTTTCTGGTTTACTTGACTTTGGTAGTCTGTCCTCATCTTT
Source organism: Ondatra zibethicus (assembly GCA_004026605.1). Classification (NCBI taxonomy): domain Eukaryota; kingdom Metazoa; phylum Chordata; class Mammalia; order Rodentia; family Cricetidae; genus Ondatra; species Ondatra zibethicus. Next base: position 3,241 of record PVIU01018548.1, read on the forward strand.
GTGCAACCCCCATGGGTCCAACAGTTATAAAAACTACCCATACTGTTTACCATAAAGTATAGCAGGACTGGATGAGCCCATTCATGTTTGGGTCTTTTCCCTGTACTTAGTGAACTAGAGAAGGTGTGTGTATGTGCAAGAGGCACCTCCTTAGCCTTGAGCTGTTGAAATAGGTACAGATTTATGCTAGTACAGTGATCAGTTGTTGTTGGTTTTGTCTTACCAAATATGAATGAGTAGTGTTCATTCTTTTGAATTTTGACAGGCTCAGTTGGATTAGCTCATAAAGGAGGTGGTAATAATAAGTAATGTTATAATCTTTAAGGCAGATTAGAAGGCCATGTTTCTGCAGGGTCTATACATAGAACTCAGATCCTATTTTTTTAGGCCAGGAGGAAGTAACTTTTCCTTAAGAGCCCTCAACAAAGCCCTGAAAGCTCTATCTTTTCTTGTGGTGTTTTAAATCTTATGGAGGGGAAAACTGTTGCTTTCCTTCCTAGTGTGGTTAGGTAGGGGCTAAAGCTAACTATGAGGGAGATGTCCATTTTCATTGGTCTCTAGAGCAGCTAATGACTGTCTAGCTGCCTAAGACTCTAAGGACTGATTGCATGTTTTCTATTTCTTGTCCATTCTCAAGCATTCATTCCATTTTACCTTCCAAGAAGGAACCAAGACATGTCTCTACTTCTTATAGTCTGACAGATCATGGGAAGATTCTTTGTCCCTTTTTCCAGCCATTCCATATTCCTTTTCAGGTTTTGTTTGTTTGTTTTGATTTTTTGTTTTGTTTTGTTTTCACTCATTTCAACAAGGAAAGAAATAATTGCAATTGTATTTTTTAAATTTAAATTTCTTTCATTGTAAATGAGACTGAACATATCATGCACTGAACAAAGATGCTTTTGCTTTTATTTCTTCTTTTGTGGATTGTATGATTGTGTTTATGTTTGTTACCCATCTATCTAGTGAAAAATTGAGGTAACTGATGTTTGGCTATATAAATATTATCTGTAATTCATTTAAAAAGGCAATTTTGTTCAAATGCAAAATATGGTTGTTGGTAAGGCTTTGCTGTTGCAAGTACGTCTGGATGAGTATGTGACACTCATGATAATGTTACAACACTTGAAATTCACTGTCAACTCGACATTTTAGTTTACTGTGTATATAGCCAGTCTGAACACATTAAGCTGACATCCAAGCTTTTTGGCTTGAAAAAGTTCCCTCTGACACAGCAGTTATTAAAAAATGAGTTTTATTTGTAGGAGTAAGCATATCATTAGCATATGGAAAAGTTGTCTGTGTTTTAAGGGAGTATCCTTATTTTACTTGAAATTTCTAAAAGGTAAATAATCCAGGAATTAAGAGGCCCTTGGAGATAAGCATTAACTAAAATAGTTTTGAAATAAAGATTTAAAGAAATAAGATACATGCATATATGTTACAGTTAGCTTGGTGGTCTTGTGTGAGTCCTAACAGTGCAAAGAGGGGCTGCCTCTGACTCTTTTGTCAGCTTTTGGGACCCTATTCTTCATATTGGGTTGCCTTGTCCAGACTTAATACCTTGCACCTTAAAGAGAGGTGCTTATTCTTACTTCAACTTGATATGCCAAATTTTGCTAATATCCTGGTGTGGGAGGTCCTTCTGTCTATGTGTTCTTTTTCTTGGTTAATGAATAAAGAAACTACTTTGAGCCTAAAGCAGAGCAGGGCAGATCAGAGCTAGGCAGGGAAAGCTAAACAAAATGCTGGTAAAAGGAAGGTGGATTCAGGGAGAAGACATGGAGCTGCCACCAGAGACAGACATGCTGGAACTTTGCCAGTAGGCCACAAGCTTACGGCCTTAGGTGCGTAAAAGAGACAAAACAAAATTCTAAAATAAAAAAAAAGAGTCAAGGAGAGCCGCCAACCATAAAACTACCAGGTCAAACACACTAAATCATTCCCGGTAAGCCACAACTCATAATAATACACAAATTATTAAAAATGGATTAAACAAATATATAAAAGTTAACCAATAAAAAACTAAAACTAACAAACCAAACAATATTTCAATAAATACAATTTCTATATAATTATTTCAAACATAAACTAACCAGGTGCCAAAAATACAACCCTCTCCTCCTTACTACAGCCCATTAGCTCAGGCTTTTTATTAACTCTTATAACTTATATTAGCCCATTATTCTAGTATATGTTAGCCACATGACTCAGTACCTTTTTCAGCAGGGCAGGTCACAGTGTCTGGACAGGACTGGGGAGGAATGGGCTTACTCCTTCCCAGAATTCTCCTGTTCTCGTTGTCCTGCCTATACTTTGTGCCTGGCTACTAACCCATCAGTGTTTATTTAAAATATAATTGACAGAATATAGACAATTATCCCACACCACAAGTGGTCTCCTACTATAAATTGGAGCCTATCATGGGGCTAGCTACATCCATGAAACACCTAAAAGCTTGAAAAGTAATTTTCTTAGACACAGAAGAATAGAGTTAAGCATGGCTTCTTGGTAGTGAGCATTTTGCTGGTGGCGTTCCACAGCCCCTTTAAGAGAGGTCTTCCTGATTCAACAATAGCAGGAAAAAGCCATGCCATTTTGAAATGGTCACTTCCTGGGCTGTGCTTCCAGTAAAAACTCTGACAAGGTCCGGCTATGGAACATTTAAATGGTTTTTGTGAGCAGAGTGCTACAACTTGCTTAATGGCAACATAGACCTGCTGTGTGCCTGAAAATGGGGCTGTGATCATGGCTCATGTTAAACAGACCTCCACCTCACCATGTTGAACTGGGCAGAGCCAAAAGACAAAGCAGCTTTAGTTGCTGCTTAGCATTTTAAGAAGCGCTCTTGAACAGTACATAATTACAGATATGCAATTGGACAGATTCAGACATAAAAGACCTCTAAATGGGTCACAGTGTTGTATAAATCTTCATAGGCTTAGGATAGGGAAGAAAAAAGTTTAAACAATTATAAAAGGAAGTAAATGGTTTATAAAAAATAAAACAAAATCTTTAATGAGACAGTACAGACAATCATAGATTAAATGAGTAAAGATAATAAAATAAATATTAAGAAGTAATAGAGTAAAAACAAATAAGCTACATAAAGATGGCATATTCACAGAGAGTCTGGATTGTGTATATTATTGTGCTTTCTTTAATTTTTTTTACTGTAAAGGAGCTAAGTAATCAAAATATATACTTTAAATGTATCTTGTCTTCAAAATTTGGGTCTAAGGATATGTTGCTTTGGAAAAGAGGTTCTTCTTTTATTTCCACAGAGGAGGAGAATATATGGAATCCTTCTAGACTAATGTGATTTGATGGAACAAAAGCCCTGAAAGATTGCTGTAACAACCCCAAGAATTACTTAACCTAAGAAAAAGCAGGAAACAGTTTGGAGAGAACTTTGCTCATGTTACCAAATATTGCTTATATTTTTTTTTAAATTTAAAGGGGGATATGCTATAGAAAGATGAATATTTTGCATTGATATGGATCTTCATTTAATGGTATAAATTGAAGCTCATTTTTGTTATATGTATATTTTTGCTCTTGATTGATATTGTGTTTTATGCAGCTCATTTAAAACTGTAATGTATAATTAAGAAATACAGGTTAATAGTCATCTATAATAGTCAAGCTTGTAGTCATGTTAGGTTATCTAGATATATAGAGATATATTTCAGTTAGACAGGTATTCTTCAAATCTTTCAGAGATATACAGAGCATGGCATTTAAATGACTTTAATACCTTAGAACTTTCCAGGACAATGAGTCATATCTGCTCCTGGCAGCACCAATCTACTTCAAGAGGAAGATGGGTATCGAAGAGGCTCCTCATGGAGTTTATTAGCCAAGAAACTGCTTTTCCCCAGACTTCTTGATGGTATTTGAACTGGTTTGCAGAACCCACAGAAAAATGACTGCTGAATTTGTCTAAAGAACGTGAGACAGTTCCTGCTTCATCAAAGAGTCTGTAAGATATTTTGCAGGACACAGAAGAAAATGACTAACATACTGCCAATATAGGCAGAACTGTCTTTGAAATTTCCTGCTTTGTGGAAAAGTCTTCTTGATATTGTGGCTGAATATGGATGCCCTAATGGTACAGAAGAACTTTGGGTGACTGTCCATGCAACAAGTTGTCTGTGTCATTTATAGAGTTTTGGAAGTTGCTTACAATGCACTTCCTGTTTACTTAGGTAATATTATATCCTTCTGGAATCTTTGATGCAGTTGAAGAATATATAATTATACTTAATTATACTTATAGTTTTCCTTAGTTATGATAAAAGATAAAGTAGATATAAATATTGTAACTGTAATATTGTTTAATACCTGTTTTTTATATGTAATTATACTATGTTAAAGTTAAAACCTTTCTTTTGTATTTAAACAGGAAAGGGGAAATGGTATGGGAGTTCCTTCTGTCTATGTGTTGTTTTTATTGGTTAATGAATAAAGAAACTGCTTTCAGCCTATAGCAGAGCAGGGAAGAACAGAGCTAGGCAGGGAAAACTAAACTGAATGCTGGGAAAAAGAAGATGGAGTAAGGGAGACACCATGGAGCTGCTGCCAGACACAGACATGCTGGAACCTTGCCAGTAGGCCAAAGGCTTTGTGGTAAAATATAAAATAATGAAAATGGGTTAAATTGAGATGTAAAAGCTATCCAATAAAAAGTTAGAGCTAATAGGCCAAACAGTAATTTAATTAATAGTTTCTGTGTGGTTATTTTGAGAGTCTGGGTGGCTAGGAAATGACCAAGCAGCCTCCTACTACCATATCCTTGGGAGGTCTAACTTTTTCTGAATATAAACCAAGGTGGAGTGGATGAAGTGGAATTGGGAGGCAGAGGGGAGTTGGGGAGATGGGCTGGGAAGAGAGGATAGAGTAAAACTTAGGTCAGGATTTAGAAAGAGAAAGATAAAAGGAAGGAAGGACAAAAGAAAGAAAAGAAAAGAGAAGGGAAGGAAAAAGTGAGAGAGAAAAAGAGACAGAACAGAAAAAGAATGAAAGAAAGAAAGAGAAAGGAAGAAATAAAGAAAATAAAGAAACAAGATAATATAAACTTTTAAAAATAATCCAAGAGGGTCAGAAAAATTAGCCTTTAAGCTAACCTCATAAATCTCATTTGGTGTGGTTTCAATATTCTAGGCTTCTTTCTTCTGAGTAGAGACTTTATTAAACAAGAGGACTACAGTGGCAGACACTCTTAATAACCTATCCCCAACCCATTTCCCTTTATTTTCCACTGACAGATAAAAGTGTTCCTGAGTGAACAGTCTGAATATAATCATAAGATTTAGATAGTCTATGACTTTGAGATAAAGGATATATATATAAGAGAAACAATTGATGAATATTAAATATTTGGGAAGAAACTAGAAAATATGCCTAGGAACTAGAAACTAGTAAGATTCTATTCTTACTAGTTTGTATCTCTCAAATGATGACATATTAATGAAAAGTTAATGCTACCTAAAATCTTTCATTCGTACATATTAAACTGTAACTAATCTTTTTCTGTTCAACCAGCCAGCTTCCAGATAATGACACAAAGACCTCTTATTAATTAGGAAAGCTTGCACTATAGCTTAGGCTTGTTAGTTTGAAAAGTTCAAGAATAAAAATATAGAAATGTAGATTCCAAAAATAAGAATATAGAAATAAAGTTGTAAGCCTAAGAAAATAAGAACAGACTGTCAGCAATTTTCTCAGCAGCTTAAGGATTAACTATTAATAGTGGGTTACTTTGTTTTACAACAAATAGCTCTATCTGCAAGGCTGAAGCCGCCCTCTGCAAACTGAGGGTCAGCTCTTCAAACTGAGAGTTAGCCTTAAGATAACACCCTGGCCACCCATGATCAATAACGGATATGATTACAGTTAACTTTTAAATCATGAGCTGAACCTGACTTTTTGGTTGTGCATTTCCCCATACCCTTCCCTGCTATGTGAAACTGGCAGAATCAGGGGAAGTGCAGAGCTTTGGTAAACACTATCAGGGAGTGCCAGGGGAAAACAATGGACTAATTACAAACACTAGGTTAACTGAAAAAATCTGTAAATGAAAATTGTCAAAAAAGACAATTTGTATATGAATTTAACTTCAAGATTATAAAAGTTTCTTTGTTCATACCTAATGTTTGTTGCTCCTTGCTATAAAAATGAGGAGTTTGGGAACTGTCCTTTGCCAGAGCTTTACAAGTCCATCTCTGGCTGTGGTCTCAGCACACTGACAAACATTTTGTGCCCCATGGATATTTATTCTTTTATTTTTAAAAATATTTTTTCTAGAATAAAGTTTGCTTCTAGTTTACTAGACTTTGGTGGTCTGTCCCCATCTTTGTGTTACCCTGTGGTCTCAACAAGTTAACTAGCTCTTATAACTTAAATTAATCCATTTATATCTCTATCACATGGTGATCACTCTGTTCCATTTTATACCTCCTGTTTCCTGTCTGTGTCTGCCTGGCTTCTCTGCTTCTTTTCTTCCCAAAATCTTCTCCGTGCCTGGAAGTATCACTTATGCCTCCTACCTAGCTTTTTGCCATTGAGTTCTTTATTAAGCCAATCAAAAGGCATGTTGGCAAAGACATATCTTTACAGTGTACAAAAAGATTATTTCACAACAATGAATCATCTTCTGGTCCCCAGAAGAACTGATACCAAACTCATGGAGAATATGTTTCCTGAACTCATGGCTACTAAGAACACCAAAATCCAGTAACTAGAATTGAACATTTGCTAAGGAAGCTGACTAAATCCTTTGTAAAACAGAGGTGACAATATAAAACCAACATAAGCCTGAAGAGAATTACATCAGAGAGGCAAAGAAGAGGAGCCATAGAACTGGAACTCAGATCAGGTCTGAGTAGGTTTGGTAAGCCACAGACAAGCTTGGCAAGGTTTCAGACAGATAAAACATAGATTCTCAAAAGATTCAAAGCACTACCCAACTCCTTGAGAAGAATGAACCCATACTAGATGACCAAAAGTAGTGAATCTTTGGTTTATGCTGCTGGCTCACCTTTCAGCCTAATAAAAGTAAGAGGGAAAGAAAATAAGACAATATCAAATATGTTAAATTTACAAAAGAATTATGTGAATTACGAATTTTATGTTAGTGCTGTTTTAGACTTGTTTTTCTTCTTGCTAAATTTCTTAGAATCTGAATAAATTCTGTAGTCTAAAAAAACCCCATGATCATCAAGAAAGAAAATAGCAAGATCATAATAAAGCAAAAATTGACATTAGGTACTTAATCTATTGAATGTACCTCTCAATAAAATACCCAAATTTTCAAGGTTTTTCACTTCTTTTTAAAATTTTTGTAATCAGTACCTTTATCATAGATGAAAGGTTTGTTGTACTAATTGGAGCAAAAGAACATGTAAGAAAGATCAGAGGAACTGAAAGACACCTGTTTTATTTTGTTTTAAAGAAACAAAAAACCCTGATGAGAAACCCTATGCTGTATATTGATACAGAGATAGATAGATAGATGATAGATAGATTTAAAGATAGATAGACAGATATATTGATAGATATATGATAGATAGACTGATTGATTGATACATATATAAGATAGATAGATAGATAGATGATAGATAGATAGATAGATAGATAGATAGATAGATAGATAGATAGATAGATAGACAGGTACATTGATAGATATATGATAGATAGATTGATATATATATGTACAATAGATAGATGAGAGAGAGAGATTGTGGGGTCTACATATTTATACATTGTATTGTTGGCCAAACTTTCAGGCCACACAGAAGGTGGTCACCTAGTCTTCTAGACAGGCTATTGCCATCTTCAACAAAGGATCAGGATATGCTAATATCATTCTGCTCCTTTTTTTGCAATTATGGAGATCACCTGGGAAAAGGTATTAACCCAGGCTATGTGACAGAGCAGCCATAGTTGTGGATGTGACTTTAGTCCCACTGCCCTGGAAACAGAATGCTAATGAATTTCCCCTCAGTTTACCTTTTGATATAAAAGCTGTTTGAATAATAAATGTGGGTGATCTTCAGAAATTGAATGAACCCTAGGACTCTCTCCTGATACTGCTGTGTGAATTGTGTCTCAATTATTCCCATGCTTCTACACTGGTCCAAGAGATAATTTATGTTGGGGCTGGACCCCGACAATAGATAGAAATTAGATTTAGCAGAGTCACTGTATCTGGGGAAGTCATTAGAATGAGTAGATTTTACTGTATCCAAGGTATAAAAATTAGTGCAAAGAGTTGTTTTCTAGTAGTATTTTGACCTTGAAGAATCATTGTGAAAAATAGTGAAGAAACATTTTGAAAAACAATGATTGTTTTCTGTGATTTATAGAATTGTTTTTCTGAAGGGGCATTACAGCCTTTGTATGACTTTGGTCACAAGACAGCTCTGGCATTTTGGACTTCAAATGCTACACAGTAAAGGACTAAAGTCACATAGGCATGTGTTACTTTTTTAAAAGAGAGACATATAGATTAGATAGGACCTTCGTATGAGAAAATACTTCCCATGAAAAATCAATTTTATGTAACAATCAATAAATATACCTTTATACAGTTGTTCGGGGTTCTGCTTATTAGGGGCTGGACCTTTCTGTTGCCACACAGGCCTCAAAAATTTTAATCATGGAGTGACCTCTTTCTTTGACCAACACACACCCCACAGAATACCCTGACAATAGATAATAAACCTCAGGGGGAATGTAAGTGTTATTTAAAATAAATAACTTTATTACTGCTGCCCTAAGGACATAGGAATTTTCCACTATTTATGCAGAAAACGTAAGAGACTTACTGATCTTCTGAGCATCAGTCTTTTAAGCTGGGCATCATCAGTCATCTTCAGGGCCGTAGGACCACTATAAATGATTTAAAATGTGAGAGGAAGAAAAAAGAGCCTGAGTCACTGTGGTTGTTACAACTGTTGAGATCTTTCCTTTCCTTTTCTTTTTGTAATTGAAATTGGAGCTACATAATTGTGGTCTTGGAGATTAAAACATGTTAGAGAGTTCAGAGAAGCAATCAGAAGGGCCACATTGTAGCTTTTGATCTATAGACTCTCAGGTGACAAAAATGATAGAGTATGCTACAAATAATTAGTAAATATTGTCTAGAAGTACAAATTCTATAGTGAAAGCTGACCCAAAAGCAGGGAGATGACCTCAACAATAGAAAGGGAACAACAGTGCCAACTGAACACAGGAATGAAGACAGGCAACATGTCTGGATCAAGTCTCTATGCTATATGATTGATGTGCCTTTGCAAGACATTTCAAAATACTGAGTATTTAATAGATTTTGAGGTTCATGTAATACCCTCATTGACAGACTCAAATAACTTTACTAATAGAACACATTCCCCAAGAGTAAGGAAGGGCACATGTGCTGGTCCATCTCAGGCACAAACCAGAGGTGAGAAGGTTACAGAATGACATTGAAATGAGCAATGAGTGCCCCCAGCCCAGTCATGTAGAAGAACAGCAGGTATTCCCTATAGAGCTGAATGACTACATATACTTTAGGAACTACGTAACCTCATAATCTACCACCTTGTTGACCATAACACTTCCAACTTTACAACATATTTTGTATTCATGCAGGTTCATAAAGAATAAGAAAACCTAGAACACCAATGATATTTTAAAAATTGTGGAGGCAGAGTAACTCCTCAGGGTATTTGTTCTGGACTCTCTTTTATTCATGCTTGCCTACATAGTCAGAGCAAGGAGAGGGCTGAATGCTACATCAGAGCCATAAGGTCTGACTCACAAAAGAAAGCCTGGGGTTCCAGAATTCCTGGGATTTCCTGTATAAGGGTAATAAATTATTGCAAGACAAGGGTATCAAGATCCTTCAGTCTATGCTTTTCTTCAGGCATGATGCCATGCTAGTAGGGACATCCCTGGCCATAGCGAAGACAGCTTTTGGGAGATCTCAGGAGGTAGGGATAATACATACATCTGCAGCACCCAGGAGGCATAGAACCAAAACACCCACCCTTACCTCACTGCCCAAGATGAGTTTGGGTGGTTTGGCAGCTTCTTAGCATCCCTGGGGAACTTGGACCAAGTTAGCTACAATGTTAAGTGTCACGGCTCAGAGGTCTGAGGCTAAGTGTGTGTCAGGGGAAACCAGGAACTTGGGGAGAGGATTGCTTTCAACTAAACTACCCAGCCCCTCTTGATTTTTCAAGGGTATTAGGGTTTAACAAAATTAGAATGGGAATTGATGGGTAGGTGGATTAAAAACAGAACTTCGAGATTTTAAGGTAGGGATTTAGACCACTGGACTCCTAATCTGATGACTGATGTGTGTTATATCTTGCAGATGTCACCTTTGGTGGGAAGACCCAGCAGGGAGTCATATTAATATTTCAAACAAGCTTAGGAGTACTGTGCATTAAGCCTTCATGAGTTTTCCAGCCCCTGTGAGCAGCTGGACATATCCCAGACTTCTTTGGCTCTGCCCTTCTAAAAGGTCTAGATATGTCTGGATACACTGGTAAGTTATGCCCATTGTCCCTTTCATCTTAGAATTTAAAAGCTAGGGTGCAATTCTAAGGAGGTTCCACCAGATGGCATAGTCTCCTGGCTTGGGCCTCCTAGAGCCATGAAAGTAGGAAGTGGTATCCTGATTTGGGGCTTGCTGCAAAGGGTAGTGTCATGGTTCTTTACAGATCTAATTTTTAGATCCTTTGATATGGACAGGTATGAACTTAGGGAGACTGAAGCAGCCTGGGGAACTAGAAGTATCCTTTTAGAATGGGGATGTCCCCAGCTAGGTACTTGGGCAGCAGAGGAGAGGGTGCCAGAACTAGCCTTGTCCCATAGTCACATTGATGAATATCTTGATCATCACCATAGAAATTTCATCCAATGGATGGAGATAGAGACAGAGACCCACATTCACATCAGAGCAATGGACTGAGCTCCCAAGGTCCAGTTGAAGAACAGAAGGTGGGAGAAGATGAGCAAGGAAGTTAGGACCAGGAGAAGCTGGTCCACCCACTGAGACAGTGTGCCTGATCTAATGGGAACTCACCAAATCCAGCTGGACCAGAACTGAATGAGCATATGATCAAACCGGACTCTCTGAATGTGGCTGCCAATGGGGGCAGACTGAGAAGCCATCAATAATGGCACTAGGACCAAAAACTAAAAAAACAAACAAAAAAGAACTGGGAAGTCAGTGCAGGGGGAACTGGAGACCTGGGGAGGGTGCCTAACCCTCAGAGGAGCCTTAATTCTATTTCTCCCCCATTCACTCTCAGCAGGGGTTGCCCTATCATATCTGCCAGCCATCTCTCACCATCTTGCCCTCCATGTTGAACCAAGAGATTCTGTGGGACAATGGTCTTTTATCCTGTCAGTTGTATTATTTTAATAAAATGCTGATTGGTCAGTAGTCAGGCAGGAAGTATACGCATGGCAACCAGGCAGGAAGTAGAGGTGGAGCAACGAGAACAGTAGAATTCTGGGAAGAAGTGTCAGTCTGCAGTGTGTCCCAGACACAGAGGAAACAATATGAGAATGCCTCGCTGATAAAAGTACCAAGCCATGTGACTAACACAGACAAGAACTATTGGTTAGTTTGTGGAAATTAGTTAATAAGAAGCCTGAGCTAATAAGCCAACCAATTTATAGTTAATGTAGTAGACCTCTGTGTGTTTCTTTGGGACTGAAAGACTGCAGGACTGGGCAGGACAGAAGCCTCTGTCAATAAAAAGGAGCACAGCTGCAGTCTGTAAGGAAACCCTGTATCCTGGTGAGCTAAGCCAGGAACCTGCAGAGATCTGTACCTGTCAGTGGGCCATGCAAGAACATGTTTGCCTTAGGAAGGGACAACTGGTGGGTCTTTCTCAGGCAAGTAGGAGGCCAGTTCTAGTTATACTCACTTTCTCCTCAGTCTTTCTCCTGTGTCAACTTTAGCTTCTGCCTCTGCCTCTGGAAAACACATCCCCAATTCTGCAGTCTGGAAGACCACTTGAGTGTGGCAGACTGTAAGGTGGGATGGAAGGACTGCGTCATTAAGGTATGAGAGACAGACTCACACCATGTTTCCTGAGTGCAGGTGTAGAGCTAGAACTCCAACTGGACTGGCAGGAGCAAAAGGGATGGACCCTGTGGGTGCTGTTCCTGGCCTCCAAGCAGGCCGCCCTTATCTCAATCCTACTCATTCAGAACAAGGCTCAGGAGAATCGCAGAGAGATGAAGATCTACCTCAGGGTATAGCCTGAAGGTGGGGGTGACCTGGCCTATGAGGATGGCCTCATAGAAAAAAGACTTCAGCAGTGTGTCTCTCTGGCTGTCTTTCTGTCTGTCTATCTGCCTGTGTCTACACCTGTAAGGTTTGCCCTGAAAGGCCTGGGATTCTTGGGAGACTGAAGAAGCTCTTCCATCAGAAGAGCCAGACATCAGTACTTAAGCCTACAGAGCAATGAGGAGTGTCAGATTGTGCCCTGAGCACATAGCAGAAGAGGGACTTATAAGGAGGATCACGGAGGCCCCAGAGTCCCTGAATCTGTGAATTTCCCCTTCCCTTAGCCCTACCCTACCTGATTCACATTGCGCTCAACTTCTCCTTGGACGCCCAAGTGCCCATGACAGTCATGACCTCTGGCCAGTCCTACTACTACCAGAGCAAGAGTTGGATAGAGGACAAGAAAAGGAAAGAGCTTGGGAGGACAGGCCTGGCACCTAATGCAGGGCCATGGGGAAGGAACGACTGGACCCCTGTCAAGGCTATCCTGCTTCCCAGGATTTCCCAGAGTTTCACAGTGCAATCAAATATCTCATAACAACTGTTACTTTATCTGTGTGTTTGCAAGATACAACTTATGTGTGGAGTTTAGAGGACAACTTTCAGGAGTGGGTTCTCTAGTACTACCATATGAGCCTCATGGTCACATTCAACTCATTTCAACAGTCCTTTTATTTTGAGACACAGTCTTCCTCTGTGCCCCAGGCTTCCCTGGAAGTCAGATCCTCCTGACTGCTGGGGCAATAGGCATACTCTGCCTTGCCATGTCTGTCATAGAGAATTTGTGATTTCCCCAAGCTCCTCACCTCTCAGCACTCAGACCTGAAATTCTGACACTTGGTCCACCAAGGGCATGCAGGTCACCCACATACCTGTCTTTGGAGTCCACATCAGTCCTATTCTGCACTGCTACCTGATGCTTCTTTCATCCCTGTACAGTGCTTCCTCCACCTCTCCTTGTTACATCACTTTGGCCTGGATGGACACAGTCCCTGTCGCAACTATTAGTCAGTAGAGTCACTTTATTTTAAATTTATTTTTATTATTTATTTATTTATTCATTTTTTAATGCAGAGTTTTATGTAGTCCAGTCTGGCCTCCAGCTACATATGTAGTGGCAGCTAACCTTGGCCTACTGCTCCTCCAGCCTCCACATCACCAGTACTGGGATGACAGAAATGTGTCAATGTTTGTGCAATTGAACACTTTCTCCTTTTCTGAATAACACTGGGAGGGCAGCTGAGTGAATAAGGTGTTTCGCCGGTTCTCATATTATACCTCATGCCTGACATATTCACAATGGGCTGCCCCTCCTTCCAATATTCTAATCACCCCAATATCTTTGTCAGAGGCCCTGCTGTCAGTCTGTAGCTGGCTAATTTGTATGGAAGTACAAAGAGATCTGCCCAGCTCTAGTGGCTGTCTGTACATTCTGGCTTTTCAAACCTAGGCCACAGAGGTCTGCAGGTCCATGCTGAGTAAATGGAGATTTGCATTCTGTCCTGTATATCCATGCAGTACCCAAAATACCCAGAGAAGGGTGATATGTTCCCATTCGTTAACTTCAGTGACCCAATGTGGGCAATATATCCTCATGTAGTATGCAAAGACTCCAGAAAAGGTGATAGGTCCCTGTGCCAAAACCTACACAGTATACAAAGTATCCCAGAAGATGATTTCCCAAAGTATCCAAAGTAAGTTTCCAGAAAAGGGTGATAAAGTCCCATGCAATATCAAAAGAATCCAGAACTGCGTGATAGATTACCCTTGGAGTACCCTTGAAGTATTCTACCTCGGAGTACCCTTGAAGAGGTCAATAGATACCCCTGCAATATGCTCAGAATCCTGAAGAGGGCAATGGATCTTCATTAACATCCCCATGAAGTATACAAAGTATCCAGAGATGGAAATCAAGAAACAGGAAAGGTTCACTTTCAGTACCCAGAGCAAATAAAAGAGGCTGATAGATCACCATGCCTTTCCCAGATTATCCAGAAGAGGGGGATAGTTTCCTACATAGTAATGTCAGCAAACAGAAGAATAACATAGATTCCCTTCCTGTACCCACAGCAGGCAGAACAGGGTGATAGTTTCCCCAATTCCTTAACAAAAGCATCAAAACAGCTATAGATGCTAGTTAGGATTTCTATTGCTACTATAAAACACCATGACCAAGAAGCAAGTTGGGGAAGAAAGGGTTTATTTAGCTTAAACTTCCATATTTCTGTTAATTATTGAAGGTTGTCAGGACAGAAATTCAAACTCAAAGTACACAGGAGAGAGTGATAGATTCCCTATGTACATCCCCATGCAATACCCAAAGCATCCAGAAGTCAGCAATAGAATCCTTTGCAATATCCAAAACAGCCAATAGGAGCTGACAGATCCAAATTTAGATCCCCATTCAGTACCCAAAGAAATCAAAAGGAAGTGATAGGTACACAAAGCACCTAGAAGAGTGTGATAGAGCCTTAAGCAGTAAGACAAACATGCAGAAGAGGGCAATAGATCAACTTGCAGTACTCAATGTACCCAGAAGAGACCACTTGAGCCCCATGCAGTATTCAAGTATTACAAAAGAGGGCACTATGCAAAACATCCAGAAATGGGTGATTGCTTTCTATTCAGTACCATCTGCATAGAGTAAAGAGTAATAGATCCACATGCAGTACCCAAAATTCCCAGGATAAGGCAATAGAGCAGTATGTAGCACCAAAACATTCAGAAGAGGATAGCTTCCCATAAAGTACCTCCAGAGACCAGATGGGAGTGATATCTCACCTTGTAGTACTCATAGTATGCAGAGAAAAGTGCTATGTCCTCAAGCTGACACCTGGGAAGCATCCAAAGCAACCAGACAAGGACAATAAAGTTTCATACAACATCCTAAGCATCCAGAACTGGGCAATAGATTCCCCTTGGTGTACTCAAAGCATTCTGAAGTGGGCAATAAATCCCATTGTAGCAGTCATGGAATACTGGAAAGAGTAATAGATCTTCATTATTAATGAGGGGTGGGAAATAGAGGGTTGGGGAAGGAGTATCATAGCTGCCTCCTGTTGGCTGCCACTATAGAACAGGCAGGGTTTCAGGTTGCTACTGATATGGCATGGGTGTGTGGGATGAAAAAATAAAAAGGAATTCTCCACTTTATACTCTGTTACCTTTGCTCCAAAGCCTGCTTGTTTCTCTCTTCCCTCTCTCCCTAAACTACACATATTTCCTGTTTGTATGCTTGTTTCAACATGGGAATCAGAAATGGAGAGGTTCCTGCTCCTCCCTGCAATGTCTAGAGCTATTGTCTCTGTAGCTTGTACACAGACAGACACTCCTCAGCACCAGAGCTTGCTGAATCCCAGGACCTAGGGAGTCAGATATCTGCCACTGAATTCCCCCATGTCCATGGCACACCCCTGCAGATGTTTTCCCCTCCACTAAGGGGCTCCTTTTCTACCAGGACTGCTGTTCCTTTCATGGAGAACAGTCACACCTCCTTGAAGCACCTGCTTTTGCTGTTTCTCCCCGTGCACATGTGTGTGCTAGTATGGCTCCGACAACCTAGTGCACCATGTGATCTCTCCTATTCCTTCCCATCTCCCAGGGGCCATTATCCTGTCTGCGGAAGCCTAAAAGACCTATTAAAAATCTTTTTCTATATCTTAAAATTATGCTGTTAACTCTTATCTTAGGAATTAGAAGTCTCCCTTCAGGCCTATATAATTCATAACAAAGTATTCTTCCCATGGGAATTTTTTGTGTGATGATTTCTCCAGAAATACATCTTTAGAAAGTTTGTTTGTGCATTCTAGTGTGTTCAACAAAAGTTTATATGGTTTTTTTGGTGTTCTATTTTTATTAAAAAGCTGTTTCTAGAGTTGGGGCCTTGTTTTCCCCTCTAGATTCAGGCATATTTAAAACCTTCCTCTATGGTCAGTGTCAAATTGAGTTTCATGGCACAGAGAGCAAAGTAGAGCAGCCAAAAAATTAGAGTTGTTTGTGTACACATTTTATGCCTCAAGATTTATGTTTATTTTATGATTTGGTTAAAAATCTGTTAAATCTATAAAAAGGATAAACTTAAAACTATTAACATATGATTGACATTTAAAAATCTATACATAGGCTTTAATCCTAGCACTTGAGAGGCAGAAACAGGGAGATCTCTATGAGTTTGAGGTCAGCCTTGTCTATAAGAACTAGTTCCAGGATATCTAGGCCTGTTACACAGAGAAACTCTGCCTCAGAAACCAAACCAAACCAAATCAAACAGTGGCTTGCTGCCATCTCTAGATAGCTTCATGG
The DNA here is from genome assembly GCA_004026605.1 of Ondatra zibethicus. Lineage (NCBI taxonomy): Eukaryota > Metazoa > Chordata > Mammalia > Rodentia > Cricetidae > Ondatra > Ondatra zibethicus. The sequence goes on from PVIU01018548.1 coordinate 19,835, forward strand.
CTTGTCACCCATTTTTGTTAGGGTTAGAGAATATGAATGTCATGTGACTTCACCACCATATAATTAAAGGTGATCACATTGAATGGGCCTACCAAAGAGACAACAATGTGCACCCAAGATTTTTTTTTATTAAGATAGATTTTTGTGTGTTAATTCCTGCCTTGCCCTAAAAATAAGGTTTATAAATAAATCCTGAATATAAGATATTCAATAATCTACAAAATTATACCTTGCTTTTACCTCCTGTGATTTATGGTTGTGCCGTTTTTTTCCCTCTCAAAGTAAAAAAGGGTACCTTATTTTCAAAAGATCTTAAACATTTTTAAGAAGAAATTTTGAAATTTTACATTTGAATTAAATTATTATTAAAAATAATTATTAAAGGCTTCTAAAAGTATTTACTATTTTTAAGGCATTAAAACATTTTTAATTCATAAAATATTTTATTATAATATAATCTTGATAAATAAGTAGCTTTCACAACAACAAGCACCCATTCCTTTTCCCTAAGCTTCAGCTTTCTTCTCAGTTATGTTTGTGCGTAAAATTTAGGCCACAGGCCTCACTCTCCTAGAGAATTTAGACATAATTTATCTTGTTACCAGTCTCAGAAAAGAGATAAACTTACAAAACAGATTTCAATGCAACTTTTTCCTGTTCCATTATTAAAGGAATTCATTCTGCAATGACTGCTCTCAGTAATCAATCAACTATGTCTCCTAGTAAATGATTAGATTTTTTTTTAAAAAAAAAGCTATAAAGTTTAAACCTTAAGTTGTGCAGATCTATAAAAATGCTTTAGGGGCTAAGAAGATATATGTAAATGCAAGTTATAGAGGTCTGAGAACATTAAGACCCAGGTTGTGAGAGTCTAAAAGGGTGTTTTGAGATAAATGGATGGATTCAATTTGAAAAGGTACAAAAATGACTTAAGGTATATAAAAAGTGGCTCAGATTTCTTTCCCCGTTTATCCAATTATTACACTAAGATTTCAAAATTTCAGAGTTTTAACATTAACCCATTAAGTTCTAACAAATTATTAATCTGTCTCTGAAAACATTGATATTTATTGTTTCATCACAAGCTCATGATTTTATGTTTCCTTTGATTGTCCTTTAAATATAGACTTAAAGGTGCTTTAAATATAGACTTAAAGGTGCTAAATAAGGATAAGTCAAAAGAAAACTGCCTGACAAAAGGGAAAAAGTATTTACCTATAAGACTAATTAATATACAGAAAGATAAACTCAGATTTATCAACAGGTTGGTTCATTACAATTGTTCAATAATATGATAAAATACACTTGACATGCTTTATAAAGAACAAAGAGATATTGTCCGTCACTGGGCCTTTGGCTCTCTGCTTTCTCTTAATTACTATTGGCTCTTACATCATTGATATAATAATTAAATGATAGTTCCTGTCTCATTATCATTAACCTGATGGTTATTAGATCCTAATGTAAACCAGTACCCACGATAGAATCAAGAATTTGACTCAGGATACAATTTCAAAAAAAAAATTTTTTTTTTGCTAAGTCCAAAATTAACCTGTAAGCACCACTTGTCCAAAGAAGAGGTAACTTCCTGGGACTCTGAGAATTATAGTTCTTGAAGTACAACAACAAAGTCTCATGGAAAAATAAGGTGACCTATGGATTTTGCCCACACAAGCCCCCAAAACATTTATATCAAAGCCACACAGCTAGAAAATCTCCAGATGGTGGCCCTGCCTAGATTCCATCTTTGTCAGTACATAAAATTGTAATAAAAGCTAATTTTAGACTTTACATTCTGTCATATATATATATATGACAGAATATATATATGTGTGTATATATATGTATGTATGTATGTATATAATCTGTTTCAAACCTGGGACAAAATGCTGAGGTGCTTATTTAACATATCAAAGCTGGACTTGGCTTCCAGGTCCTCCCAGTGCAGTGTCCCTCAGTCCCTACCTATTATACAGTAAGGATCCTATAACCTGTCCTAAATTTAAAAAACAGAAACAAAAATGAATACTAACAATGGCTGTACCATTAATAGTTTTCAATTCAAGACCTTCTGCTCACAATGGGAGACTGACCACCATATGGATATTCCTTACAATCCCCAGTGCCAAGGGATCATAAAACAAAACAAAGCAAAATAAAAAAATCAAACTCTAAAGGCTCAACTCAAAAACAAAAAAGAACATAAAAACTCCAAACATCCTCCAATCTTGGTACACAGTGTTACTCCATGGATAAAATATGAAAGGGACCTGACCCTCTCCTCACAATAAAAAGGGATTTTGCTTGTGTTTTATTTCATTGAAAGGACCAGCTGAGGTTTATTTGAATCCAGCCAGAAATGTTGACATCACCCTCCCAACCAGAAGTGTGTCCTAACTCTTACTGACTTGTCAGGGAAAAAGCAGATGGAAAAAATGACACCCCTTGCAGAACAACAAAATCTTCTGAAAGGACATTCATGACCTAGTGGCCACTGTGAGTCCTGTGCTCCTCAAGCCTAGCTCTGTACTACTTTAATCACAGCCCGTGTTTCATTTCAGACTGTCATCCCACTGCTCATCTCCTAATCTCAACCCACGGGCACTTTTCCCATGAGGACAAAAGAACCTAGACGTTGGATCAATGGACTGCCAAAACAAGGGTGCTTTTTCTGTCTCAAAATCTAAATAACCATTTCACAATTATTTTAGGTGACCCTGGAATAAAAGATGAAATATAGGAGTAAAGCTATATCCCACTGGTTTTACTGCTGATATTTGTATTTCTCAACAGCTTGTTTGGACCTTCCACTCCATGCTGACACAGAAAAAGTTTCATAAACAGGAGATGCAGCTAAGAAGATATGCTCAGTTTACCCTGGCTACAGCATTTTCAATGGATTGCTGACTTTTTCCCTTTCAATACCCACCCGAATACCTCTGTTTCTTTTGTGCATCAAGTAATAGACTTCTGTTGTCAGTTGCAATACTCTCCTTTAGGCCAGGACCACAAAAAAGTTTCACTGCCTTTTTCTGGCCACTCAGCGGTGCTTGTCTCTGGCTATTGGCTTTCTTACCTATCCCATCCCAGCTTGCCCCCAAGCACCCCTTTCCATCTGCGGGGTCCCAGGATCTCCCAGCACAGCCTGCTTCAGGGCTGAGGCTCTGGGGACAAAGTGGTGAGTGCCAGGCTGCAGGGGTTACTTTGTTCCATGGAGCCAGCATACATCAAGCCAGCCTCCCTTTTTTCTGCATGGTCCTTGGCCAACAAGTGGCCCTGATTCAGTTCCAATAGATCCAGCAGAGGGTTAAGTGTGCCCCCTGCCCAGATGCCCAGATGCACTGGAAAGAGAGCACAGGCTCACTCCATTCCCCAAACATTTCTGGCCACTCAGCAGGGCTTGCCACTGGCTACTGGCTTTCTTACTTATCCCACCCCAGCTTGCCACCAAGCACCCCTTTCCATCTGCGGGGTCCCAGGATCTCCCAACTGCTTCAGGGCTGAGGCTCTGGGGACAAAGTGGTGAGTGTGAGGCAGCAGGCATACACCAAGCCAGCCTCCCTTTTGTCTGCAAGGTCCTTGGCCAACAAGTGGCCCTGATCCAATACCAGCAGGTCAATCTGGAGGGGGTACTTAGATCCACCACCACAGCCTACATCAGGGAAGAGGGGATCTGAGAGCAAGCCCCAGTGCTGAGGGGACCCAAGAGAGGGCAGAACAAGAAAAATCCCCAAGAACAGAGCCACAATAAAATTTGGACCAAGCCACCAAGACTCCCCTAACTGCAATCAAAGGAAGAGATGGGAAGGCACCAATGCAAGAACTCCTCCAACAACCTGAAAAGTGAAATGATAACACCAGGATTGATCGAATATGCAACAGGAAGACCTGAACAACCTAAATCCAGAAGAAGTAGAAGAAATCGACTTTAAATGTAACATTATGAAAGTGATAGAGACCATTAAAAAGGATGTGGCAAAACTCCTGGAGGAGAAGACTACCAAAAAGTTAGGAGAAATGAATAAATCCCTCAAATATACCCTAGAAATCCAAGAAAAAGCAATCAAACAGGTAATGGAAACAGTTCACGACTTGAAAACTGAAATGGAGATAATGAAGAAAACACAAACGGAGGGAAGGCTGGATATGGAAAATCTGGGTAAATGAGCAGGAACTACAGAGACAAGTATAACCAACAGAATACAAGAGATAGAAGAATCTCAGAAGCTGAAGATACGATAGAGAAAATAAACTCATTGATCAAAGAAAACAACAAATCCAACAAATTCTTATCACAAAACATCCAGGAAATCTGGGACAGAATAAAAAGACCAAACCTAAGATAATAGGGGAAGAAGAAGGAGAAAAAGTACAGCTCAAAGGCCCAGAAAATATATTCACAAAATTATAAAAGAAAACTTTGCCAACCTAAAGATGGATATGCCTATGAAGGTACAAGAAGCATACAGAACATCGAATAGACCGGATCAAAAAAAAAAAAAAACCTGGCCATAAAATAATCAAAACACAAAATATACAGATTAAAAAAAGAATACTAAGAGCTGCAAAGGAAAAAGGTCAAGTAACATATAAAGGTAAATCTATCACAATTACACCTGACTTCTCTATGGAAACCATGAAAGCCAGAAGGTCTTGGATAGAAGTGCTGCAGACACTAAGAGACCATGGATGCAAGCCCAGACTACTATACCCAGCAAAGCTTTCATTCACCATCGATGGAGAAAACAAGATATTTCAGGATAAAAACAAATTTAAGCAATGCATAGCCACAAACCCAGCCTTACAGAAAGTACTAGAAGGAAAACCAAAACTAAAGGAAGCAAACAACACCCATAATAACACAGACATCTATCAACCCTCCACTAGCACAACTCAAAGAAGGGAACACACAATCTCTACCACCACAAAAAAAAAAAAAACCGGAGTTAATAACCACTGGTCATTAATACCACTTAATATCAATGGATTCAATTCACTTATAAAAAGGCACAAATTAAGAGAATGGATACAAAAACAGGATCCAACATTCTGTTGTTTACAAGAAACACACCTCAACCACAAAGACAAACATTATCTCAGAGTAAAGGGTTGGGAAAAGGTATTTCAATCAAATGGCCCTAAGAAACAAGAGGGTGTGGCTATACTAACATCAAACAAAATCGACTTCAAACTAAAATCAATCAGAAGAGATGGACATTTTATACTCTTAAATGGAATAATCCATCAGGAAAAATATATATGCCCCTAATATAAAAGAACCCACATATGTAAAAGAACCATTACTAGAAATCAAAGCACACATCAAACTGCACACACTAATAGTAGGAGATTTCAAAACTCCTCTCTCACCAATGGGCAGGTCAACCAGACAGAATCTTAACAGAGAAATAAGAGAACTAACAGATGTAATGAATCAAATGGACTTAATAGCCATTTATAGAACATTCCACCCAAACAGGAAAGAATATAGCTTCTTCTCAGCATCTCATGGAACCTTCTCAAAAATTGATCACGTACTCGTTAAAAAAGCAAACATTCACAGATACAAAAAAATTGGAGTAACCACCTGTGTCTTATAGGATAACCATGGAGTAAAGTTAGAATGTAACAACAATTCCACTCCCAGAAAGCCTTCAAACTCATGGAAACTGCACAGTCAACTACTGAACCACTCCTGGGTCAAGGAAGAAATAAAGAAAAAATTAAAGTCTTCCTTGAATTCAACGAAAATAAAGACACAACAAACGCGAACATAAGGGACACTGTGAAAGCAGTGCTAAAAGGAAAGTTCATAGCACTGAGTGCCCACATAAAGAAAATGGACAAAGCACATGTTAGTGACTTAACAGCACACCTGAAAGCTATGGGAAAAAAAGAAGCAGACTCACCTAGGAGGAGTAGAAGACTGGAAATAATCAAACTGAGGGCTGAAATCAACAAAATAGAGACAAAGAAAACAATCCAAAGAATCAATGAAACAAAGAGCTGGTTCCTTCAAAAAATCAATAAGATCGACAAATGCCTGTCCAAACCAATAAAAAGGCAGAGAGAGAACACTCAAATTAACAAGATCAGAAATGAAAAGGGGGACATAACAACAGACACTGAGGAAATTCAGAGAATCATTAGGTCTTACTACAAAAGGCTGTATGCCACAAAATTGGAAAATGTAAAAGAAATGGACAGTTTTTTAGATAAATACCATATACCGAAATTAAATCAAGTCCAGGTGAACAATTTAAATAGACCTATAAGTTGCGAGGAAATAGAAGCTGTCATCAAAAACCTCCCAACCAAAGAAAGACAAGGACCAGATGGTTTTAACGCAGAATTCTATCAGAACTTTCAAGAAGAGCTAATACCTATACTCCTTAATGTGTTTCACATAATAGGAACAGAAGAGTCATTGCCAAAGTCTTTTTTATGAAGCTAAAGTTACCCTGATACCAAAACCACACAAAGATGCAACCAAGAAAGAGAATTACAGACCAATCTCACTCATGAACATCGATGCAAAAATTCTCAATAAAATACTGGCAAACTGAATTGAAGAACACATCAAAAATATTATTCATTATGATCAAGTAGGCTTCATCCCAGAGATTCAGGGCTCAATCAACATATGAAAATCTATCAATGTAATCCAGCATATAAATAAACTGAAAGAAAAAAACGATATGATCATTTCATTAGATGTTGAAAAAGCATTTGACAGAATTCAACACCCCTTTATGATAAAGGTCTTGGAGAGATTAGGGATACGAGGACCAAATCCAAATATAATAAAAGCAATATACAGCAAGCCAACAGCTAACATCAAATTAAATGGAGAGAAACTCAAAGCGTTTCCACTAAAATCAGGAACAAGACAAGGCTGTCCACTCTCTCCATTTCTCTTCAATATAGTGCTTGAAGTTCTAGCAATAGCTATGAGACAACATAAGGAGATCAAGGGGATTTGAATTGGAAAGGAAGAAGTCAAACATTCGTTAAGTGCAGATGATATGATAGTCTACATAAGTGACCCCAAAAACTCTACCAGAGAAATCCTACAGCTGATAAATACCTTCAGTGATGTGGCTGGATACAAGATCAACTAAAAAAAAATCAGTAGCCCTCCTATACTCAAAGGATAAAGAAACAGAGATATAAATCAGAGAACCATTACCTTTCATGATAGCCACAAATAGCATAAAGTATCTTGGGGTTACACTAACTAAATAAGTGAAAGATCTATTTGACAAGAACTTTAAGGCCTTGAAGAAAGAAATTGAAGAGGATACCAGAAAATGGAAGGATTTCCCATGCTCCTGGATTGGTAGGATCAATATAGTAAAAATGGCAATTCTACCAAAGGCCATCTATAGATTCAATGCAAGACCCATCAAAATCCCAACAAAATTCTTCATATACCTTGAGAGAACAATAACTAACTTTATATAGAAAATCAAAAAGCCCAGGATAGCCAAAACAATCCTATACAATAAAGGAACTTCCAGAGGCATTACCATCCCAGACTTCAAACTCTATTAGAGAGCTACAATAATGAAAACAACTTGGTATTGGCATAAAAACAGAGACGTTGACCAATGGAATCAAATTGAAGACCCAGATATTAATCCACAAACCAATTGAACACCCCATATTTGACAAAGAAGCTAAAATTATACAATGGAACAAAGAAAGCATCTTTAACAAATGGTGCTGGCATAAGTGGATGTCAACCTGTAGGAGAATGAAAATAGATCCTTATCTATCACCATGCAGAAAAATAAAGTCCAAATGGATTAAAGACCTCAATATAAATCTGACCATACTGAACTTGATAGAAGAGAAAGTGGAAAGTAGCCTGCAATTCATTGGCACAGGAGACCACTTCTGTGTAAAACCCCAGTGTCACAGACATTAAGAGCAACAATAAACAAATGGAACCTCCTGAAACTGAGAAGCTTCTGTAAAGCAAAGGACACAGTCATTAAGACAAAAAGGCATCCTACTGAATGCGAGAAGATCTTCACTAACCCCACATCAGACAAAGGTCTGATCTCCAAAATATACAAAGAACTCAAGAAACTAGACATTAAAATCCTAAATACCCCAATTAAAAAATGGGGTAATGATCTGAACTGAGAATTCTCAACAGAAGAAGTTCGAATGGCCAAAAGATACTTAAGGTCATGTTCAACTTCCTTAGCCATCAAGGAAATGCAAATCAAAACAACTTTGAGATACCATCTTACACCTGTCAGAAGGGCTAAAATCAGAAACACCAATCATAGCTTATGCTTGAGAGGATGTGGTGTAAGGGAAACACTCATCCATTGCTGGTGGGAATGCAAACTTGTGCAACCACTTTGGAAATCAGTGTGGCGATTTCTCAGGAAATTGGGAATCAACCTACCTCAGGTCCCAGGAATACTACTTTTGGGAATATACCCAAGAGATGCCCAATCATACTACAAAAGCATTTGTTCAACTATGTTCATAGCAGCATTGTTTGTAATAGCCAGAACCTGGAAATAACCTAGGTGCCCCTCAATGGAAGAATGGATAAAGAAAGTGTGGAGTACATACACATTAGAGTACTACTCAGCGGTAAAAAACAATGACAACTTGAATTTTGCATGCAAATGGATGGATATAGAAAACACTATCCTTAGTGAGATAACTCAGTCCCAAAAAGATGAATATGGTATGTATTCACTCATTAGTGGACTCTAGCCATAAACAAAGGACATTAATCCTATAGTTCACAAGCCTAAAGAAGCCAAATAGCAAGGTGAATCCAAAGAAAAACAGGTGTAGATCCTCCTGGAAACTGGAAACAAACAAGATAGCAGGGCAAAAGTTAGGAGCATGGGGGTGGGGAAAGGGGAGAGGAGGAAGGAGAATGGAGAAGAGAAAGACAGGGGAGGGCTTTGGGGAGTGGAAGTGGGGAGATGGAGGAAGGGCAGATATAGGAGCAGGGAAGAAGATATCTACATTAAGAGAGCCATTTTCGGGTTGGCAAGAGACATAGCTCTAGAGGGGATCCCTGGTGTCCACGCAGATGTCCCCAGCTAGGTTCTTGAGCAGTAGAGGAAAGGGTGCCTGTACTGGCCTTGTTCCATAGTCACACTGATAAATATCTTGAATATCACCATAGAAATTTTGTCCGATGGATGGAGATAGAGACAGAGACCCATATCCACATCAGAGCAATGGAATGACCTCCCAAGTTCCAGTTGAAGAGCAGGAGTGAGAAGATGTACATGGAAGTCAGGACCGAGAGGGGTTGGTCCACCCACTGAGATGGTGTGCCTGATATAATGGGAATTCACCAAATCCAGCTGGACCAGGACTGAAGGAGCATGTAATCAAATTGGACTCTCTAAATGTGGCCCCAATGGGGACGGACTGAGAAGCCATTGATAATGGTACTGTGAACTGTCTCTTCTGCATTTATTGGCTTTTTGGGACCCTAGTTTGCTTGGATGCACAACTTCCTAGGCCTGGAATGAGCGGGGAGGGCCTTGGACTTCCCACAGAGCAGGGTACCCTGCCCTCTCTCAAGGATGGAAGTGGAGGGAGGATGGTTAGTGGGGGAGTGGGAGGGGAATGGGAGAAGAGGAGGAAGTGTCAATTTTTGACTAGAAAAATAAAAATCGAGGGAAAAAACAAAGCAAAAAAACCACTTCCTATTTTAATAGTGGTTTAGGTTTATAAATATGTTTGTAGTTTTCCATTTAGAAATGATGTTTTTCTTGCCTGTATTTTGCTGGCTTTCTTCAATGTATATTAGGTATCTTTGTAGATCCTATGACCACACACCAGAAGGAAACAACTTAAACGGGAGAGGATTAATTTTGGCTCTCAGTTTCAGAGCTGTCATCCTACCAAGGCAGAGAAGGTGGGGCAAACAGGTCACAGGATAGCAATGGGAAGCAGAGGAAAGGGATGCAAGCAGGGGTAACTAGGGCAAAATCAGCCTCCAAGGAAGACATACATGCAGGGACTTATTTCCTCTACAGGGTCTTGCCTCATGCTTTTTACTACTTTCCGTGATTAGGTCAGAACCCTGAGAATCTGTCTGTGGAAATGTCCTCACAGACTCACCCAGAGGCAAACATGCCCAGAGATAGACTTCACTGACCTCTTATTGATTTACTAGTTCAATCAAGTTGGCAGCCAGGACTTTTAGCATCACATTATGTAAAAGAAATTGAGTCTTGTCCTCCTTCCCCAGAGTACACACTATTGCTGCCACTATTCTACAGAGCATCCGCACTAGAATATCTAACAGACTGTGTCCTGGAGTCTCCACCATGTGTCACAAAGGTGGTGTAGTCCAGTGGGTAAAGCAGCTTCTGGAGTCTGGCAATTCAGTTTTTAATTTCAGGTCCATTTTATTTATTGCTTTTGTGTCCTTCTACAGCTACTGAAACTTTAGCAGCTCAGTTTCCTTGTCTGTAGTCATGAAAGGATTATGATGACTGAAACAAATTACACATGTGTGTAATTTCATGTGTGTAAGCCTTTTAGATTGGCCTGGACTAAGATCAATGGCACACAAGGACATGACTACTTCATTTTAATAGAATATACAGGTTGACTGGAGAGTCGTTAACTATACCTGAAAATCAAATATAAAATAGGGCTGTAAAGAATCCTCCTTTCTTTCTTCTTTTCTTCCTTCCTTCCTTTCTTTCTTTCTTTCCTTCTTCCTTCCTTTCTCCCTTTGTAACAAAAAATATTTAAGACTCTTTATAAAAATGTGTTACATAAAACACTATTGTGCACATTTAAGACACAAGACTAGCAAGAGAAAGGACATGAAAAAGAAGCGGTGAAGTTGGTAACAATGCTGGGACTGGGGAGATGACCCTGTCAGTAAAATGTTTACTAAGCAAGCACAAGGTCCTGAGTTTGACACATGAAAAGCACACAGATGAAAGGCAAGTGTGGAAGCATATCTATAATCCCAGCATTAGGTGGGTGTTAGGGGAGGGCAGAGAGAGGGAAACTCCTTAGGGCTCCCTGGTCCACCAGCTAGCTAAGCAGAATCTATCCAGGTTCAATGAGAGACTCTGTCTTAATAAGCAAGATAGAGAGCAACTGAGAAAGGCACTGTTGACCTCTGATCTTCTTAAGCATGTACACACATGCACAAAATGTATACATACATATACCATGCATACACACATACACACACACATCAAGTATGCTGGCTAGTCTTAAGTCAACTTGGTCTTTGCTTATTTTGTGGGTTATGGATGTTTTTTATATTTAGGGAAATATAGGAATATAGGATAGAAATTTAACTAGTAAGCTCAGATATTTTGCATTGGCATGGATTTTTGGTATATGGGTACAAATTCAAAGTCAATTTTGTTACACTGTATATATGTTTTTATTCTTGTTTAAAGGATTTTTGTTTAATGTTACCAATTTAAGAGTATAAAAATATCACATTATATATATGTTTTTATTCTTGTTTAAGGTATTGTACCTATGCAGTTCATTTTAAAATGTAAGGAAAAATTCTAGTTTTTGGAAACTATTACTATGAACTATTTAGGATAATCAGGAAACACAGCTCAGTAGTTAGTAATCTATAACAATCAAATTTGTAGATACATTAGGTATGTTTTCCAGATCATATAGAGATAGATGGTCTACAAATACTTCAAAGACCTATAGAATATGGAATTTAAATATTTTGTTAATTTAAAGTTTTTCATGACAATGAGACACATCTGCTTCTGGCAGCACCTATTTACTTCAGAGAAGACATGGGCATTGAAGAAACTCCTTATGGAGTTTGCTTTCACTGTGGCAAGGGTAGACACTGAGCAAAAAAACTGCTCTTGTCTTTGACTGCTGACTATGTGATGTACAGACTGGATATGCAGGACTCACAGGAAAGTGACTGCTGCAGACTTTGCCAAAACAAGGCTGAAAATGCAATGTTGCAAAGGAACTTTGGGTGATTGTCCAGGCAGTCAGATGTCTCTGTCATTTCTTGAATTTTTGTAAGTCATTTGCAATGAATTGTTTTATTTAAATAACATATCCTTCTGGTGTTTTAATGGAGTTGAATACTAGATAGTTATAGTTGTAGTTTCTCTTAGATATCATAGAAATAATGTTAAGTATAAAATTTTGGATTTACTAAGACGAAATCTATTATTGAATATTTTCTTTAAATTTCTCAGACATAAATGAGTTCGGATTCAGTACATTGTGAATATAATCTTTACTTAATAATTGCTGTTATTGTATACAGTATTGCTATGTTAAAATTAAAACTTTGTTTTTGTTTAGAAAGAAAAAAGAGGGAAATGTTGGGGAATATTATTTTAAGGTATAGTGCTTTTTTGTGCTGCATTTATTTAACTTTGTGAAGCTGTGCTTTTCCCCCTGTTTAAAACACCTGATGGCCTAATTAAAACCTTAATAGCCAACATCAAGGCAGGAACAAGGATAGGTGGGTCTGGCAAGTAGAGAGTATAATTTGAAAACCTTTCAAGAAACAAGCCAAGATAAGGCTGGATGTTTATAACTAAGAATAAGCCTTCATATGGTTTACTTGGGAGCTGGGTGGCACCCCCCAAAAGAACACTATCTATCAGGCAGTATGCATAACAATCAGAAGAGGGTAATCTATTGCCAAGTACTATCTAAAGCATACAATAATGGAAAATATCTTCTCAAGCAGTACCTTCTGGTACCAGAAAAGGGACAATAAATTCCCATGTACTACACAAAACATCAAGGACATGGCAATAAAGCTCCTTGCTTTACATTAAGCATTCAGAAGAGTTTGAAAGAGTCCTGTGTAGTCACCAAGATGACAATAGATCTCTTTGCAGTGACCTGATCACCAAGAAGAGATGGTCATGCAGTTCCCAAAGCACCTTTGGAAAGATGTTGTATTCCCAAAGAAGATACCAGTGGGTCACCCATGCAGTACTGAAAACATTCAGAAGAGGGTGATAAATGCATATTATTGTACTCAAAGCACTCAGAAAAGGGCAATAGTTCCCCATGCAATAACTGAAGCATTCAGAAGAGGGCAATAGCTTCCCATAAGTGCTGTCAATGACCTAAACTATATGATAAAACCCAATGTGGTAATCAAAGCACCCTGGGAAGGTGAAAGAGTATAATGCAATATCAAAAACATAGGAATAGGGCTATAGATCCTCATGCAGTACCCAAAGCTCCCAGAAAAGGGTGCAAGATCCACATGTAGATTCCCATCCAGTACCTAAATCATTCAGAAAAGGACACTGGAACCCCACATATTATCCAAAGAATTTGGAGGAGGGTAATTGATAATCTTATGCTGTGGGAACTCCTTTAGCCAATAGCCTTTAAGATATTTCCCAGATTTTGGCATGATTTCATGTACTATATGTGCAGATAAAAAGTGTGAACAGGCCCATTAACTGCTGGATTCAGTTCTGGTTCCCAGTGTACACAGAGGACTGTGGATCACTCCAATTCTGTGAGTATACCCATAATAAATAAAAGTTTAGTATACTCCATTCTGGGCTAGTGTGGCTATCAATGGAGGGAACCCCTACAGGGAATGTTCAATAGCCCCACCTTGTGCCAATATTTTGTAAGTCAGTCATTGGAAATAATATATAAACAATTTCCTAAATCTATAGTTTATCATTACGTGGATGACATTTTGCTATCTAATTCAACTGTAGATACTAGAAAGAATGTTTGAAGATGTAAAGAAAGTTTTGCCTAATTGGGGATTACAAATTGCCCCTGAGAAAATATAAAAGGGAGATTCTATCCATTATCTAGGTTATAAAATAGATTTACAGAAAATTAGAATGCAAAAATCACAAACTAGGAGAGATCAATTGTGGACTCTTAATGACTTTCAAAGATTGCTTGGAGACATTTTCAATCTGCAACACACTTCTGGGATAAAACCTGATCTAAAACTCATTTAAACAAAACCTTAGATTATAAGGGGATATCCTACTTGTTCTTTCTATAACCAACCCCCACTACTACTTACTGGGAGCACCAAAAGGTTATGCAAAAGAATGAAATCTGGGTGATTCGTGTGTTTCACTTTAAAGAATTTGGAAAATATGTACACAACACCATTGACACCTCTTCAGGTTTTCAACGGGCAATTGCTTTGAGTTCAGAAAAGTCTTATTCGCTAATCACACATTTATTAGATGTTATGACCTGCACAAATAAAGACAGATAGTGGTCCAGCACATGTCTATAAGATAATGATACAGGATTTTGCTTATTTGAAGCATATTACAGGTATACCAAACAATTGTACAGGTCAGACAGTTATAGAAAAATCAAATCAAACAATAAAGGATATGTTAAACAAAGAGAAAGGGATGGAAAATACCCCCAGAAATAGATTGCATAATTCTTTATTAACCTTGAATTTTCTTTGTTTTTTACATTTTTATTGATTTTTATTTAGCTCTACATTTTTCTCTGCTCCCCTCCCTGCTTCTCCCCTCCTGCCTGCAAACTTTGCTCAAAGTCTCCATGGACCCAATTTACTCAGGAGATCTTGTCTTTTTCTACTTTCCATGTAGATTAGATCCATGTATCTCTCTCTTAGAGTCCTCGTTGTTGTCTTAGTTCTTTGGTGTTATGATTTGTAGGCTATTTCTCTTTGCTTTATGTTCAAAAACCACTTATGAGTGAATACATGTGATAATTGTCTTTCTGTGTTTGGGTTGCCTCACTCAAAATATTGTTTTCTAGCTTCATCCATTTTCCTGCAAAATTCAAGATGTCATTATTTTTTTCTGCTGTATAGTGCTCTATTGTATAAATGTATCATATTTTCCTTTTCCATTCTTTGGTTGAAGGGCATTTAGGTTGTTTCCGGGTTCTGGCTATAACAAACAGTGCTGCTATGAACATAGTTGAACACATGGCCTTGTGGCACAAGTGAATATCCTTTGGATATATACCCAAAAGTGGTATTACTGGATCTTGAGAAAGATTGTTTCCTAATTTTCTGAGAAATCACCACACTGACTTCCAAAAGGGCTTGCATTCCCACCAGCAATGCAGAAGTGTTCCCTTTTCCCCACAACCTCTCCAGCATAAGTTGTCATCAGTGTTTTTGATCTTGACCATTCTTACAGGTGTAAGATGGAATCTCAGTGTTGTTTTGATTTGCATTTCTCTGATGACTAAGGAAGTTGAACATTTCTTTAATTGTCTTTCTGCCATTTTAGATTCTTTTGAGAGTTCTCTGTTTAGGTCTATACTCCATTTTTATAGGATTATGTGTTCTTTTGATGAACAATTTCTTGAGTTCTTTGTATATTTTGAAGATCAGACCTCTGTCTGAGGGGTTAGTGAAGATCTTTTCCCATTCTGTAGGCTGTCATTTTGTCTTATTGACCATGTCCTTTGCTTTACAGAAGTTTTTCAGTTTCAGGAGGTCCCATTTATTGTTTCTCTCTGTGTATGTGTTGCTGGGGTTATATGTACAAAGTGGTCTCCTGTGCCAATGTGTTCAAGTGTATTTCCTACTTTCTCTTGTATAAGTTTCAGTGTGACTGGTTTTATGTTGAGGTCTCTGAACCATTTGGACTTGAGTTTTGTGCATGGTGATAGATATGGGTCTATTTTCATTCTTCTACATGTTGATATCCAGTTATGTCAACACTATTTGTTAACTATGCTTTCTTTTTCCATTTGATATTTTTTGCTTTTTTGTCAAAAATCCGGTGTTTCAAGGTATGTGGATTAATATCTGGGTCTTCTATTCAGTTCCATTGGTTTTCCTGTCTGTTCTTATGCAAATACCAGGTTGTTTTCAGCACTGTAGCTCTGTAGTAGAGTTGGAAGTCAGGGATTGTGATGCCTCCTGAAGTTCTTTTATTGTACAGGAATGTTTTCAATATCCTGGGTTATTGCTTTTCCATATGAAGTTGAGCACTGTTCTTTTGAGGTCTGTGATGAATTTTGCTGGGATTTTGCTGGGCTTTGCATTGAATCTGTAGATTGCTTTTGGTAAGATTGCCATTTTTACTATATTAATTCTGCCTACCCAAGAGCATGGGAGATCTTTCCACTTTCTGGTGTCTTCTTCAATTTTTTTTCTCCAAAGATTTAAAGTTCTTGTCATACAAGTCTTCCACTTATTTGGTTAGAGTTACTCCGAGATATTTTATGTTAATTGTGGCAATGTTTCTCTGATTTCTTTCTCAGCCCATTTATCATCTGTGTACAGGAGGGCTACTAATTTTTTTTTGAGGTAATCTTGTATCCTGGTGCATTACTGAAAAGTGTTTATGAGTTGTAGAAGTTCCTTGGTAGAATTTTTGGAAGTGCTTATGTAAACTTTCATATCATCAGCAAATAGTGAGAGTTTGACTCTTTTCTGATTTGTATCCCCTTGATCTCTTTTTGGTGTCTTATTGCTCTAGCTAGGACCTCAAGAACTATATTGAATAGATATGGAGAGAGTGGACAACCTTGTCTTGTTCCTGATTTCAGTGAGATCACTAGGAGTTTCTCTCCATTTAGTTTGATGTTGGTGGTTGGTTTGCTGTATATTGCCTTTATTATGTTTGGGTGTGCTCCTTGTATCCCTGTTCTCTCCAAGACCTTTATCATGAAGGGATGATGTATTTTCTTGAAAGCTTTTCCAGCATCTAATGAGATCATCATGCAGCTTTTATTTTTCAGTTTGTTTATATGGTGGACTATGTTGATAGATTTTCATATGTTGAACCATCCTTGCATCTCTGGGATGAAGCTGACTATATCAGGGTGGATTATTGTTCTGATGTGTTCTTGCATTAGATTTTCCATTATTTTATTGAATATTTTTCTGATGATGAATTATCAAGTCGGCAAAAATCAATAACCAAGCCAGCTCAATAGAAACAGGTATTTTTAATGAAAGACAAAAGGGGAACTCACTCTACCCAAGTCGTGATCCAATCCTTCTGGTGGACACCACATGAAGAGAGCGCGTACCTGTGTTCTTCCGATTTTCTACCTGGGGTCCAAGTATCCACACCCCAACTTGATGTGATTGGCTAGTGGCTCTTCCCCCATCATCTCCCCTTTCTGTCTAAACAGGATTAATCCAAACCCAACATAGCTATATACAATTGGAACAGACACCAAATGCAAAATTACAAACAATAAACAATATTAAGCAAGGAATGCATAACAGAAGTTTTAATAAACATTCTATTTTAAGGAGTATAAGTATTACATTTAAATTAAGCTTGGCTACACTGTGAGGAAGGTAACTATCATTATTTAATCTTCAACTCCATCAGAGATCTGAGAAGGGAAACAATATTACTTGAGTGGACAGGAAGTGTAATCGGGAAACTTCCACAATGTGCAACAAATGACAGAGACAACTGACTACCTGGGCAGTCACCCAAAGTCTCAATTGCAATGTTGAAGCAACCAACTCTGGCTAAGGCCTTAAGTAACTGACATACCGTTTTCAAGAGCAAGAAACTTTTCAAAACTATCTTACCCTGTCTTGGCAAGATATGACAGTTCTGTTTTATCCATTTACGGATACTCGGTATCTCTCTCAGTGGTTGAGGTATGGGCATTTCCTTGCCCAGAGGCCAGTTCTGCCAAGAAGAAAGGCTCCAGATGAAGTGTCTCTGGTGCTCAATATTCTCTTGGGAATAGATTGTTGTTACCAGGAGTGAGTGTGTCTCATTGTTGCGAAACTACGAAACCATTTTCTATAGCTCCTTGAAGAGGTTGAAGATTATCTATCTATACTGAATATAATCTCTATGTACCTAAAGAACCTGATTAGTCTAATCATAAATATAACAAACATAGATGACTACTGATCTATAATTCTCAATACCTATCTAACTTAAAGACTAAGATAATAAACAACTGTGCAATCAATGAGGACGATGACTTTCAAACATAGACAATGTATAAGTATCTTAATCGGAGGTAGTAATGTACATTGCAGTATGGTAAATATATATATCAATACATAAACAATGTTTCAAACAGAGGTAGAAGCATACATGCATACAATATTCAATATAATTTAACTATTATCAATATACAGAAATCTATACCAATATAATTGTCTAAAAACTGTAACTCATAAATACAATCTTTTATCCCATCATCCAAATATCCCTCTTTTTTTTTGAGTCTATAAAATTCCTCCCCCATCCCCCAACGATATACCAGTTATAATCAACCCCTAATTGATGTCCCTAAACTTGAGGGCAAACTTTGCTGGGAGAGGGGATGTCATCCTCTAAAGCTACTTCCAGCTTTCACGGGGGCGATGTTCTTTCTAGGGGATCCTGTTAAAAGAAATGATGGTTAAATTACCAGATTAATATTTGGCCTGATAAAATTGCAAATAGTCTCTGAGTATTTCATGGAGGTCTGGCCAGAATGTTGTAAAAGAAGTGCACCGTGTAAGCTAACCAAATTGGAACCATCCTGTGGAGCTGGTATCCAAACAGGCCTCGTAGTAGCGCTATCAGCATCATGATGTCATAGTTAACCAGGTAGAGTTGTTGTGGGGCCCCATCTTCTTCCTGGAAACTTCAAAGATTAATGCAGGAAAATTTATTGTTTATTATGGAAAACTTAAGCATTTTTTATGTGAACATACATACATATTCAATGAAAGGCATGATAAAGACAGAAATAGATATGAAGAAAGCAAAGAAGTTTTATAAATTATTTTCTCCTTCTGTCTAATATCATGGCTCATGACATGAGACAGAAGCTCTGGGTTTTCTCTTAATAACAGGCTTGGAATTAGAGAGGGACTGAGCCAGAGCCCAACTCCAAAACCAGCTCCATGTATTTATAAATATAAGTATATTCGTGTGCCTCTAAAAGTATGTTATGAATATTTTCACTTACAGAACCTATTTTATTGCTGA
>PVIU01018549.1:0-38761 GCA_004026605.1 Ondatra zibethicus
CAAAAATTGTTCAAACTTTTTGCTAATTTTATATGTTTGATATTCTCTATAGTTGCTACTTTCCATATTTGATGCCAGTGATTGTTTTTTGTGATAATGAGGTTTTGAGATTGATAAAAAATGAAGACTTCTCTGCAAAAACAGTCATTCTAAATTTACCCTCTTAAATTCTGAATAAAGCATTCTTTTTTGTCATGCATTTCTTTTAATGAGTTCATCAAAAGAAGTTTCTAATGTGAATGCTAACATCACCATAGACATTAGCATCTCATAATTCCTATGAGTAGTTTTTCATTGCATCCTAATGCTTTGGGTATTAAGTTCTTTTTTCTTTTGCCTCACAATGTCATTCTGCTTTAAAACTGAGAAGTTTGGAAATCTCCAAATGAAACAAGAAAAAAAGTTTCTGAACTTTCCCAGCCACAGAATTGGTGATAAATAACACTAGCGCCAAGAATCAAGATGCATGCATCATTTGTTCTTGGCTTTTCATTTTTCTGTAACATTATCAAGATGGCTTCTTTTATACTAAGCAGAAGAGAAGACTCCAGGAGGAGAGAAACTCCACAAATCGAACCAAACTGTTGGATGCATACTGGAAACAGCTGCCCTGGTGTAAATTTAGCATAATGAGAGGTCTGGGCAACCCAGAGCAATCTATCAACAGGGGCAGGTAAAGTCACTAGTGATTAATAAGGATACTGTTAAATTTAGAAAAAATATTGTGTGATCCAATTTCATCATATTTTAAGCAATTATGTTAGTTATGGGATCTAAGAATGAATATTTATTTGGTGTTCTATAGAAAATAAAAGCAAGCTATTTTGAATATTTAACTTGCTGTGCTTTGAGATTGAAAACTCATTTATACAATGAGTTGTTTTCTCATGTGAAAGGGATTAATATAAAAATACATGTTCCTGGAGATAATTTTGTGATAAGGACATTGTCACTACTATTAAAAGTATAAATTCATCAATTAATTCAATAAACAGCTAAGAGGGATGTTCTAGGCACTGGGAATAGGGAAATGCTTTGAATACTTTCCTTTAATAAGGAGACACAAGCAAATGCACAGGCAGCAGGTAGTGGTTTACATGATGGAGAAAAGGAAGTAAAACTGAAGCAGGTGAGCCAGGTGAATCAGAGTTGGGAGAGGAAGAGTGCTTGTGCGAGGCAAATCCTGACATGTTGCAGAGCAGTGAGGTTGAGGAAGTCCAGACATGTCGCTCCTTAGAGAAAGAACATTTAAGATAGAAGCCATCAGTCTGGAGCACAGGAAAGACACACATTAAATAGGGTAGAGGGAGGGAAGATTTGGTACCAAAGTCCACATCTTCATCAGACAGGAAGTTCACACTTCAAAGGGATTTTCATGGTTTTAGAAAACCTCCCTAGGAGTTTTCCTTCTAGTACCTTCTGTAGGGCTGGATTCATAGATATTGTTTAAATTTTCACTTTATCATGGATATCTGATTTTCTATATCTATCATGACTGAAAATTTTGCTGGGTATAGTAGTCTGGCTGGCCTCTGTGATTTCTTAGAGTCTGCAACATATCTCTCCAGGCTCTCCTGGCTTTTAGAGTCTCCATTGAGGAGTTGGGTGTAATTCTAATAGGTCTGCCTTTATATTATTCAGTCTTTTTTTTCCTTGTAGCCTTTAATATTTTTTCTTTGTTTTGTATATATAGTGTTTTGATTGTTATGCACTAAGGGGATTTTCTCCTCTGGACCACTCTATATGCTTTTTGTACTTTATAGTCATCTCCTTCTTTAGGAAAATTTTCTTCTATGACTTTATTGAAAATATTTTCTGTGCCTCTGACCTGTGTTTCTTCCCCTTCCTCTATTCCTATTACTCTTAGATCTGGTATTTTCATAGTGTCACAGATTTCCTGGATATTTCATGTCATGAGTTTTTTAGACTTAACATTTTCTTTGGCTGATGTATTCATTTCTTCTATCATATCTTCAATGCCTGAGATTCTTCTTCCATCTCTTGTATTCTGTTGTTGAAGCTTGTCTTTGTAGTTCTTGTTCGAATTTTTAAATTTTTCATTTCCAGAAATCATTCAGTTTGGATTTTCTTTATTATTTATTTATTAGCCTTGAACAGTTTTATTCACTTCCTTCAATTGTTTCTGTCTTCCTGGATTTTTTAAAAATGATTTATTCATTTTCTCCAATTATTTGTATGAGTTTTCCTGGTTTTCTTTAGGGGTTTATTATTTTCCTCTTTAAGGATGTCTATTATCTTTATTAAAGGTAGTTTTTAGCTTATTTTCTTGTGTTTCAGTTATGCTGGAATACTCAGGACCTGCTGTGATAGGCTTTCTATGCTCTAGCAGAGACACATGGCCCTAAGCATTATTGACTGTATTTTTATACTGGTGTCTAAGAATCTGGGATTGGGATAATTGTAGATCTAGGTGTAAATTTCTAGTTTTGTCTTTATTGTATTAATGTTTTGTTCCTTGGTTTCTGCTTCCTCTGCATTTTGGGAGAATGTGATAGCTATGTGTTTTCTGATAGAATTTTTTGTGGACCTGATAGGTATGGTTACAGGGAATTCCAGGTAAAATGTGTTTCTGGATATTGGGAACTGACTCTTAGGAATGAGCGTTGTTTAGGGGTTGGAAGGGGTTCGCTGGAGGGAGGAGAGCAGGGTGTACAATCAGTATCTCCTTGTTTATTTATTTATTTATTTATTTGAAATTGGGTGAAAGAATGAACAGAGATCAATCCAGAAAGTCTACTAGTGCACTGGGGATGAGACTATGGAGATGAATCTGAAGGAACAGATGGAGATGGGAAGATCTATAGTCTATACACTGTGTTTCCATCGCCAGAATGAAAATAGATTCATATCTATCACCACGCACAAAACTCAAGTCCAAATGGATTAAAGACCTCAATATAAATCCGACCACACTGAACCTGATAGAAGAGAAAGTGGGAAGTAGCTTAAACTACATGTAAAGCCTCACACACTGGTAATGGGAGTCTTCAATACCCTACTCTCACCAGTAGGCTGGTCATGAACACATAAACTAAACAGAAAAATGCTGGGCGCTAACAAACTCATAAAACAAAGAGACCTAACAGATAGTTACAGACCGCTTCACTGAAACACAAAATAATAGACCTTCTTCTGTCCATCTTATAGAACTTTCTCATATTGACCACATACTTTATCACAAAGCAGTTGAGCCCAAGACTTCAACAACACTTATAATAATTGTTTTGTGAATTAAGTGCACACAAATTTGGTGCCTATATGTTTGAATGGTAATGTTTTCTTGTAAATTGTCTCTTGGTCAGAATGAAGTGACATATTTTATCTGATTAGCTTTAAAGCCTATTTTATCTTATATGAGAATATTGTCATCTGCTTGTTTTCTGATCTCCATTTGCTTAGAATATTTTTTCTATGGTTTTACTTTAAGGTGATGTCTATTTTTGGAAATAAAATGCTTTTTCTTGTAGACAGCAAAAAAGATGGATCTTATTTTCCAATCTAATTGATTATCAATTGTCTTTTGCCAGGGGAATGAGAACATTGACATCCAGATTTATTATTGAAAACTATATAGTAATTTCTGTCACTTTATAAACTTTGTGGTAATTTTTCCTTAGTCTTATTTTGTATGACAGCTATCCTAGCATCACTAAGTTTTTCTCTGTACTGTCTTATACATGTTTCTCTTTCTGTTCATTTAGAAATATTCTGTTAGTATTGCCTGTAGGGCTGACTTCGTTGTCATTAATTCTGTTAGCCTGATTTTATCATAGAAAGTGTTCTTTTCTTCCTCAATTATGATGTGCAATTTCACCAACTTACAAATATATTTTCAAATATATTTGAAGCATAGCTTTTTGTTGAAGTAAGAATAGAGCAGAGACTCCATTTACATAATTAGTTCAAGAATTTTTTTCTGTTGCATTTTCATTGGTTTACTAATTTTCTCATTATTAGTCTTTCTTAGTTTTTTCATAATGTTTTATGTGAAACAAATCAATAGACAGGATATTACATAAGTCTAATTACAAAATAATAATTGGTATTGATATCTTTAAAATTTTTCTTCTTTTATTATGGAAATCATAAATATATTTACTGTGTATATGGTTTCACCAACAAGAAAGAAGAGTGAGTGTTATCAGATTACTTCTGCAAACATATAACAGACAGGTTACATTAATAGATAAGTATTTAAAGAACAAAGCTAAACAGCTAGACCTCTGACACATGAATGAGACTTTACCAGATCTTAATAATCATACATCACTCTCACTTGTTCCTTTTTCCCAAGTCAATCAAAATGGAACAGAATTGAATTTTTTCTCAAGATGCATCGGAGTTTAGCAACAATGACAGGCGCATGCTTCTCAAACAAAAACACACATGGCAATGGTAAAACAAACCAGGCATTATATTTATATGACCTTGTACTAATCTTTTTTAAATCTTAATAAGTAAATACTGGCTTTTAAGCACATACGATTTTAGTTTGTGGTTAGCATATAATTTATTTAATTTTATGTGAACAATTTTAATTTTTTCCACAGGTGTATCTGGCTCTTTCACACGTGAAATACTAATGAAGATAACACCTTTGGGAGATCTATGTCACCTTCCAGGTAGTTCTGTTGCAGGTCAGAAGTTGAAAACAGTTATTTTTTTCTGAACAAAATCTTCAAATATTTAGTTTAAATATTTCCATGTACTTTAAATGTATGTGAAAGCTATAACTACCTACTATATTATTAAGACAATATTATAAACAAAGACAACCAGGAGGCATAAACATCAGTTCTCTGGCCTAAGAGTCACTAGTCTTACTTCGAAGTGTAATCCTCATTGATAAATTATTTTAACTTGACATGATTTGATGGGAAATATAAATGTAAGTCTTAAAGATTCTGTGCTGGCTCCCAATTAAAATATGAAATCTATCACAAACAATTATAGAATTAGTGAGCACAACATATCAACATAAAGTATTAAAGAGTTCATTTTAATGTCAACAAAAGCTGCATACACTGAAGAACCTAAGACCTCCTTTTAATTACATATATCTACTTAATTTGCACTCTTTTGAATCTAAGCTAAATTTTACCTTTCTTTTTTTCTTTTTCTTTTTGTTTGAGTCTGGGTCTTATTTTGTATCCTAAGCTTGTATCCAATTTCAGATACTTCTGTTTTATGAATGCTGGATTACAGTCCTGAGCCAGTTATATACAGCTCTAAAGTTTAACTTAAAACATAACAGTAATTAACGTGTTATCACCAGCTTTAAATAAAACTACTATGAATCAGAAATAAAAATGGATAAAACATTCATGTTTTCCAACAAAATCTAATATAAAGATACCAAGAATCATCAGAAACACCTGACATATAAATAAAGAGAATATCCTATTTATATATTCTTAACAATTACTTAAACCTCTCAGAATAAACAAAAAAATATAAAACAATTCAGTTTAATAATTCCCAAGATACAATTAGGAAGACCTATATAAGCTGTTAAACTTTAGAAAACATAATTAAATACTTTTTTGTTATTTACATTTGAAATCTTCATAATGTTATAGTATTTATTTTAAATGTTAGTTTCCTAAATGTGTAATAGAAACATTAAAATACAAAAACTCCCAAATGTTCTAAACCTTTTTAGATATACATTTACACAATGGATTACTGCTCGGTGATATAAAAAAATGACATCTTTTAATTTGTATCCTAGTGGATTGAACTAGAAAAAACCATCCTTAGTGAGGTAACCCAGACTCAGAAAGACAAACATGGTATGTACTACTCATAAATTGATATTAGACTTAAAGCAAAGGAGAACAAGCCTATAGTCCAAGGCCCCAGAGAAACTAGGTAACAAAAAGGAACCTAAGAGAGACATAAATGGGTCTCCCAGAAAGGGGCAATAGACAAGATCTCCTGAGAAAATTGGGAGTGTGGGAGGGCTTTTTGGAGGGATACCATTCTCAGCCTAAATATAATGGGAAGGGCCTTTGTCCTGACTTAAAGTGATGTGCCAGACTTTGTTGACTCCCCATGGAAAGTCTTATTCCTTTTGAAGAGTGGACGGAGGGGGAGACAAAGTAGAGAGAGGGGGAGGAGGGGAGGGAGTGGTAACTGGGATAGGTATGTAAAAAGAGAAAAGATAATTTAAAATACAAATTAAATAACAAAAAATAAAAATATGATTTTAAAAAATCAATTGAAGAGAGAATTTTTAATTAGACATTTGTATCCTGGAACAACACTATGAAGTTAAAGTATTTTCATCTCATTGCTATTATCAATAATTTATATTCTAGTTGGCAGTAGTTTATGTCCTGCCCTATCCTGCAGCCATTTAGTCTCAATAAAACACACAGATTTACACTAATTATAAACTAGTTGGCTTAGTAGCTCAGGCTTTTCTTATTAAATAATTCTTACATCTTAAATTAGCCCATTATTCTTGTCTATGTTAGCAACATGGTTTAGTACCTTATATCAGTGAGGCATTCTCATCTTGTTTTCTCTATGTATGGCTTCCTCTGTGACAACTGCAGACTAAGCTTTTTTCTCTTCCCAGAAATATCCTGTTCTCATTTCCCCACCTATACTTCCTGCCTGGCTACTGGTCAAACAGTGTTTTATTAAAATACAAGTAACAGGCTACAGACTAGTCCCAGATTCTGAAAGAATTGCCCTTTTTTAATACAATAAAGTATTTTATTGGTTTTAATTAAATGCATAGAGTATTGATGATGTGGGATTCCCCTCTGTATGCTGTGAATACCATGGTGAATAAAGAAACTGCCTTGGCCTGTTGATAGGGCAGGGTAGAGATAGGCAGGGAAAACTAAACTGAATGCTGGGTAAAAGAAGGTGGAGTCAGTGAGAAGCCATGTAGCTCCACCAGAGACAGATGCCGGAACTTAACCTGGTAAGCCACAGCCTTGTGGTGATACACAGATTAATAGAGATGGGTTAATTTATGTTATGAGTTTAGCCAGAAATACACTTAAGCTATTGCCCAACAGTATTGCAAATAATATGGTTTCTGTGTAATTATTTCAGGGCTGAGTAGCCAGGATCAAACAAGTAGCCTACTACTACAAATTGGTGCACCAATGTGGTTGACTATATCCATGTAAAGCCTGAGAAGCTTTAAAAAGAATTCTAGGCACAAAAGAACAGAGTTAAGCATGGCTTAACACTGTGGCTCCTTTAAAAGAGGTTTTTCTGATTCAGTGGTAGCAGAAAAAAGCTGTGTGATTTCGAAAAAAAAATTGCCCTTTTCTCTTAATACAGTGAAGTATTTTATTGGTTTTAATTAAATGCATAAAGAATTGGCTTTACTTTCATCAACAAGTTATAATTTCCTTGTCTTAATCATTATTCACTGTGAATATTTTTGTACTTATTGTTTAAGTTTATGTATTTCAACTTTGGTTCGGTTCAATTTGCATTTATTATGCTATTGTCCAGAGAGAAAAAGACACATTAAAAATATCATAAAAAGAAATGCTAACATAAAATTTGCCTTTATTAACTCAAGTATTTAATTTTAGCTTTGCAGGAAGTATGTTGAATCATTGAACTTTGTTTTTATATTTCAAAGTTTTGGTTACTGTCTAAAGTTTTGAGTATTTTATTATTAAAAGCTGTGAATGGAATTAGAGTGTGGAGAAGACTCACTCCTGAAAAAGAAGGAAAAGGAATGGTGGTCCTCAATCCTGTCAATCCACCCTCTTGTTCTGGGGGTGTAGAAACTGAGAGAATGGTGCACTATGGAAAAGCCAGAGTCAAGAAAGAAATAACAACTGGGGGCCCTCAGCTTTTCACCATCTATCAGGGTTTAATTACAGGAAACTGATGCATAGCAAACTATCTGAGCTGGGCTGGCAGGATGGGCTCTGTCTGTAGGGTACAACTAGTGTTTCCAGATGTGTTTACAGTCTAGGCTTTCCAAGCAGATACCATTGGCAATCTTGGCTAAATGACAAGAGAAGTGAAAATTAGAGTAGATCTTGACTATGATAAAGAATTTGAGAATTTATACATATCTTCTTCTTACAGTTATCTCTTAACATTGTCAAGAGGTACAATTACTTGGAGGCCCTTAATGTTATATTTACATTAAAGAACAGGGATTTCTCCTTTGGGTACTGTCTCTATTATAGTCCCAGTATAGGCTGTTGGAGCCCACAGATGTGAATTCGTTTCACCTTGACCAAAGATCAGAGAGTTCAGGCCTATTTTTGCTTCTTCAAGGTTATTGTCAGGAGATTTGACCCAGGATGTGGCTACTAACAGGATGCTTTGACCTAGAGCATGGTTACTTGATGCTTTGAGTATTTGAGAAAAAAATGACTTCTTTTGTTCCTTGTATTTTAGTAGAAAGGTCTTTTGTCTTCTCCCTCTTCTTTGGATTGGAGTATATAAAGCCTATGAAAAAAAATTTGGGCAGATTCAGTATTCACTAGACTGTTCTTCTGACTTTATCCTGTGTCTCTGTCTATTACTTTTGCGTCTCTGACTGCCTGCCTAACCTTCTGATCCACATTTGGACTACCCAGGAACATATGAACCCATTAAGCCTGGACCCCAATAATAGGCTGTAAAGTTTGTAATTTTAGATTCTCTCTAAAGTTTTTTCTCCCTTGAAAGTAGGATGAATCATGGTTTCCTGATATTATCCCATATTAGTTAACTCTACTCACTGACATGACAAAATACTTAATCAGAAGAATCTTAAGAGAGGAAATGTTTATTTTGCCTCATACTTTGAAAGTATGGTCTAATATGGTGAAGAAGGCATGGTGGTAGAAGCAGATCTCACTATGGCAACGGGTAGTATAAGGCAGCCTGTTGCCCTGTATCTATGATCAGGATATAAGCAAAAACACAACAGTGGTGGTATTTTGCTCATGCTTTCATTTTGTATTCAGTTTGGGGCCACTGAATGTCATCATTTGCATCCAAAGTGATTTTCCCTAGTTCAGTTAAACCTATCTGAAAATGCAGGTATACCCAGAAGTTTATCTCCTAGGGGATTCTAAATTCTATCAAGTTGATAATCAAGATTAATCATCAGAGCTTCCAAATAAGGTGATACACAGGAAACAGCACCCAGGCCACTAGTGAGCACTCAAGAATTTACAACTATTAATTGTTCAGTGAGATCACTATATTAACCAATAATTAGACTGTAACGTAGCTTGAAGTGTAGCAAGTTATTTCATTAGAATGACTTCCTGAAAGGGCTTGATGTTGCCAGGACAATTACGTTTGTTTTAAGCAACATCCTATATAGTGTTCTCCTTTTTTTTGTTTTTTAAAGGACCTTGTGATTTGAGGTCTTTCTCTTCTAAATGAAAAGCATCATTCTCAAGAATTTGAAAGCCAGTCTATTGAAATGTGATCGTGCAGCATTGGCAATGGCTCAGTAGTAGGATAAGTACTTTTCAAGTGTCTGGACCTGTGTTTGAATTCCCAGAATGCACATAAAGCCAGGAATAGCAAGATTAATCTTAATCTCAGTGATTCTCCTGTAAAATGAGAGGCAGAGACAGAAGAACCCTCAGGCGTCCATAGGGCAGCTAGCCAGGCATACACATCAACAAAAGAGACACCTTGTCTCAATCAAGGTGGAAAGGAAGCCCAACACCCATGGCTGTCCTCTGAACTCCAAATGCATGCTGTGGGATATGCACCCACTCTTATACAAACAAAATGCGCATAGGTATGCATACATCACCCACGTGTACATACACTGAAATTTTTAAAAGAGAAAGAAACGTAATTGCCAGGAATGATTAGAGCTCCCAGCCTGTCTCTGTGGGAGGATCAAATTGCAGCTTTTATGCCTTCCAGCTAGCAAGCATAGTTGGCCTGATTGCAAGTACAGTGAACTCAACTGAGCCTAAACTCAGACCTTTCCCTGTTGTTCCTTTAAATCACCCAATAAACTTTTTGCAAATTGGAATTAAACCAAATTCTTCTTTTTAGTATCAAAGAGGAATATATTTACAGATGTGGTTATTCCAACATGAATATGTTATGTCAACAAGAACCGTTGACAAAGTCTTTAGATCAGTGAATCAATTATTTAACATCTTCCTCACAGGAATAGTTTTATAAGCAGAACCTTCCCTAAAGAGAAAGAGTATGATTTCCTACTTCCTACATGCGGACAATGGAACACAGGAATATAGAAATCTACATTGTGAATATGTGACCTTGACTAGTTTATCTATAGAATATAAGCATCTTTTAAGAGATGAAATTTTGTAGAGAGAAGGTCATGATTGAGAACCACTCCATAACAGGGAACTTTCACGGTGCAAGACTGGTCCAGAAATCATCTGCCATTGCTGGACAGTTTCCCCATCTTCTCTGAATCTTTTGTACTGGCCAAGATTAAAAGCTCCTTGCTCTAGATTGGCAGTCACAGCCCACAAGTATAAACTGTGTCCCCAAGGCCCAGGTTAATGACTCAGAGTTCCACTTAGCCACCACCCCTACTTCTTAGCATCACTCCATCCTAGCCAATCCCTGAGCTGTGGGTGGTATGACAGCATGGTCATTCAAAATGAACCACCATCCATTGCCGCAGATCTGCTGTCCTTGCCCAGTCTCGGCTGAGAACTGAGAACTGGACACTGGTCAAACAGAGCTGTTCTTATCATGGCAGGAAATACATAGCAGGAGCTATGTGGTGGGCCCCCGTAACCAAATCAGATAGATGAGAAGCAATCCCCACCATGCCTGTTGTTCATACAGGTGGATCTCACAGTATCATTTTCATTGTACTCTTACAGTCTATTCAGAATATTTAGCATTATTTACTTTTGCCTAACTGGTGACTTCTTTCACTAAAGCACAAATTCCCCCCAACCCCCATCGAGAGGCCCACATGAGTAGCAGGAACTTTGTCTCTTTTCCTTCATTTTTTTCTAACTCATGTAGACTGAAGGCTTCTTGCTGGAGCATCCTTGCTTTGGCCAGAATATCTCTCTGCCCTGGTGCATGCGAGCCACTACTCTGAAAGGTGAATGATGCAACTTTCTATGTGAACTTTCTCTCTTTGTCTTGGGACCCTGTGTAGGAAACATCTTAAACATGACATTAACCCTCTGCTCATTACATAAGTGGGCCCAGTTCTCACTCGCTGTCTATATCTTCTTAATATCACTCTCAGTCTTCTCTTTGAAACTTCATCATAGATAAAATGCTTCATCTTTTGATTGGTGTTTTACTCCATTGGGATACTCTCAATGTTTAGGTTAGGTCTACATCTCTGAGATGATGAAAATTTTCTACTCACGAAGAGTACACTCTGGGGCTGAGTGGTGGTGATGCACACCTTTAATCCCAGCACTTGGAAGACAGAGGCAGGTGGATCTCTGTGAGCTCAAGGTCAGCCTGGTCTACAAGAGCAGGTTCCAGAACAGACTACAAAGCTACAAAGAAACCTTGTTTGAAAAAACCAAAAAAAAGAGAGTGCACTCTGATTAAATGTAGTTAAGCTACATTTTCTTTCTGTTTCTTGTTATGTTGAATGGTTAAATTAATATTTTTGTTCTTATGCCAGTTTGTTTGCTGGTCTAGCTTGTATCTACAAAACAGAGAATTCTTGAAGTCTAAATAATGAGTCATAGTTAAGTCTTTCAAAGCCTTGTGAGTGCAATAAATCTTTAAAAACAATGCTTTCAAAGTTTGAGCAAAGAAATCAGGTGGTATTAATTTATTTTAATCTCTTATAAATTTAAATTTACAAGTTTGCTATATTATATTATTTTGTCTTATAACTTTTAGTTGTGTCTCCTCAGTTCATCAAACTATATGCTTCTGTATGCTACGTTTTTAAAATAAGTTGTTTGCTTTATAATCAGGGAGTTCCAACATTTTGAAAATGTGACAAGACATTGTCCTATGCAAATATCAGGCTAGAGAAGTGTACAAATCCAATTTAAAATGAATTTCATAATGTTTGAGGTAATTTTATGCTTTTGTGTTAAGCAGAATTTCCAACACAAATTTTGTGCTGGGCAGAGCTATCTTCAGCTGCACAGGCTACAAGTTGGGCACAGCTGGATGAACAATTTTCCCCAAAATGATTTGATTCAGATTGCATATAATTAAGTAAACATACATATAAACTTCATCTAACACCTTTTAAATTAAGCAAATTTAACAAACTGGTTCTTTCAAATTTGCTGGTAATAAAAGGTAGAGAAATTACCCAAAGATTGTTCACACATTTTGTCCAAGTTATTGTTGCTAGTTTAAAATCAGAATTGGTTAGTTTTCTTTTATTCTTGAGAATTTGAGGCATGTATATAATTAAATATATTTACCCACAATTTCACTTCTTCAACTTCTCCCATATCTTCTTAGTGTCTTTTTTTAGTTTCTTTATTCAGTGTCTTAAAATTTCCAGTGTAAGTTCTTGGTCTTATTTGTTTAGACTTATTGCTAAATATATGAGTGTGTGTGTGTGTGCACGTGCACGTGTGTACATGCATCCATTGTATTTGTGATAGTTTCCCTGAGTTATCACTTACTATGTTTACCATTGGTATGTAGGAAGGGCACTGATTTTTCTGTTCTTGCCCTCTCTGCTACTGGTATCTAGAGATACAGTTTCTCTGTATAACAGCCCTAGTGTTCTGAACTCGCTTTGTAGACCAGGCTCACCCCGAAATCATAGAGATCTGCCTAATCTGCCTCCCCAGTGCTGAGATTAAAGGTGTGGGACAGCATACTCAGTTTTTATGTTCCTTTTCTATCCTGCCACTTTGCTGATTGTATTAACAGTTCCTAGAGAGCTTTGGTAGAATCTTTAGGATCTTTAATGTGTAGTTGATTCTTTCTGATTATTTATCTGGGAAAAAAAAGAAACCTACTTTTTAATTCTAGATGATTAATATAAAGTTCGTGTTTTCTGTTTCAATACAACTTCTTAGGTTTTCATCAACAAACTGAGTGACTGATCAACAAACTGAGTGATTGATCTGTTTTTTGTAACATTTATAAGAACTGACTTAAAACATAGATTTTATGTTTACCAAAATAATTATCCTATTTTATACTAAATGTGTTAGATTTTAATTACTTAGGGAACTAGTTTTTTATAGTCAAGGTTTATTTTAAAATATGTTTTTGTAAAGCATATATTATTAAGCAGCAAAATTTCAAACCAGAATTCAGGCTATTCAGTAGCTATACTTAGAAGTCAAGGTTAATGAGCACAAAGGTACTCAAAGAATGATGAATATTTATTCCCTTGCCTTCGGTCAGCCGTGTCCCAGGGGTTGATTTGTCATCTCTAAAAGTTCCATACAACTCTAGCAAGTCACCTGTCCTCTCATCTGAGTGGCCACAGAGACCCAGTGTTGGACATTAACCACTACATGTTACAAAGGGCTGTTGCTGAAGAAATGTCCTCAATGCTTATAATAGCCAATTAAACCTTGACTCGACTCATCTTAGCAGATAGCTAAATGACCATTAAAAGAACAGAAGTATTCATTGAAATAGCTGCCAAAGAATAAGACATAAGCCTTGATTGTTCTTCATAATAACACAGAAATTAATTTGGCCACCTACATGGTCGTACACCCTGAGAAGAAAATACAGAAAGTAAAATGTTAAACATATTACTAGTTACATTTCTACAAACTTCAATCAGTGTGATCATTTCAACTGGCTTTAGGTGGAAGACTTGGGCTCGCTCCTTAATGACCTACAAAGGTAGTTTCTAGTACCCAACTTTAACTTATAAAAGGTTCTGCCAGCTCTTATTGGGTAAGTTGTTGGTTATCAGACTCTAGATAATAACTAACTGGGTTCACCTGTCCAAGATAGGACCCTATTCTCCAGAAAATACTCAAAATATATGAGAAGCAATTAAAGACTTAAGTTTTGTAAAAGAATCTCAAGGTCAATTTTCTATATGTAAATCTATAAACACACTAACTGTTGATAATGGTTATACCATTCATTACCTGTACCCAACTACACAAATTCTTTCATTCTGTTCCTCCCTACTGAACTATTGGTGAATAGGGGCATTCTGGGGGAAGGAAGTCATTATCGTCAGTTGTATATTCTTAGGTGAACTCACAGGCATCAGTGAAGAGTTTTAAACTAATAGCCATACAAATAATCCCTATTTAACCCAGTGAGGGATAAAACAAAACAAAAAGATACAAATGTGAGAACTGGATTTTTGTGGAAGAACTGAGGTTGATGAGTGGGGGATAGAAATGGGTAGAAAGAAAGAGTAACCAGGATACATTATATACATGTATGAAATTGTCAAAAAAAATGATGCTGTAATTGACTGAGAAGAACACGTTACAAGAATATCCTCTTGTTAGGCTGTAATTCAAGCTATACTTATTCAAAGTGACTTCACTACAGCCGTGGTCAGTTTTCGTTAAACATCGTGATTTTTGTGGACATCACCTATAAGCGCGTTTTTGAAGTATTCTAGTGAGATGAAAACTTTGCTCCCATTCAATGATAAATTCATGTTCAGTGTTATCACATTTGAGCCTACTTGTCAACCATCTATCCACTGTTTCATGATGCACATTCTGGCAGACAGGACAAGTTAGTGAAGTAGTGTTCTATAGCCTTAGAACCATGATATAACCTACTAGGATAGGTTAACATAGCTGGAGTCTTCTCTCTTACATTCCATGTTTCTAGAGTAAAAGCAAGGCTGCATAAATGAAGGAATTATTTAAAACCCTGTCACAAAGTCCATCGAGCTTCTCACAGGACTTTCTTTGAATTGATATCCTCAGAATGTTGGGTAGTTAAAGAAAGGTTATGAAACTGACTTTGTAATTTCTTTAACTGAGCCTCTGAATTCCCAAATTAATCTGCAGGGCATTACCATCCTCTGTACTTTCTTGGGCACCCCAGAATAGTCTTTACTGCCTGTTTAAGTTCCCAAGATTATATATACTTCCAACATGGAACTCAAGCCTTACTCTACCTCCCAACCAACCCGGCAGAAACTTGTACTTTAGCATCAACCCTTCCCCAAGTCTCGGTGTATCTGGATAATGTAATCCTGTATTTCCTCCCTCTTGTCGACTTTGTTGCTTTGGTGTATAACAGTTCTTTCTCCGGATGACACATGGACAAGCCTACCTTCTCCTATCAGTGTAAACCCCAATCCCTTTAAGCTTTCTCATGCAATATAGACCTATGAAACTGCCCATGAATATATTCCTGTTTAAATTCATCCTATGAGGTCCCTTCCAACATGCCATGACGAGTGTGGCTAGAGTAGCTCCCTTGCTCTGTTCAGATTACAAGGATGGGAATGAGCTCCTGTCAAAGACTCTCTACAGGGAAAGCTTAGTTCAGAAAGCCTTTTTCAAAAGTAAGCTGAAGCTCCTTTCCAGGCTTAATTGTGAATAACATGATGCTCTGACTGAATACAGCCAATCAAAATCAAACAAGACTTGGTAAATCCAAATAAACAGGCCAATACTGTTTCATAACAACCTGATAATCTTGTTGTTTATATGAAAGAAAAAAGGTAAAGAATGTTTAAGATTGTCTTGTAAAAGAATGACAGGCAACATTTTACTACGAAGACATTTAAAATATATAAAACTAGAATAGTTTTAGACAATTTGCTATTATCACAGTGATGAAAATGAACTAGAACAGTGTCAATATATAATGTGGGTGCTGGCGGTTGTCAACAACACCTGGATTGGCACAGAAAGTCCAGGAAAGACAGAAGATGAAACTGCAGAGAATAACAGCTCCTCTTCAGGATGACCACGGCCTAAGGCTGGAAATCCATTAAACAGGCTCTGGTTTAGACATTTGCTATGGCTTTGGAGTCATTCTCTTTGCCCAAATGATTCATTTAGGTATCTGTTCCTGTGCCTTCTCACCATAATTCCATGCAATGTCTTCTGAAAACCAGCAACTGCCTTCTCAGTGAGTTTGCTTTATTCTCCTTACCTCAGGGAAAGTTAATAAATGTTGCAAATCTGCATCAAATGTAACATGACTTAGATAAATTATATGTAATCAACTGGCTTCAATATTGAAGTTAACAATAAGGTTTTGTCCTGTACAAATGCTTTTTAAAAATTGATTCCAGGTAGATTAAGTAACAAAACATGAAAACAAACTTTCCTTACTTAAGAACTCTAGACAGTAGAAACAGTGGCAAAACACTCATCATAAGTAAAACAGTGCTTAATTTAGTGTCACTAAAATTCATATTTGTCAACCAAAAGACTAATCAAGAAAAAGAATAATGAACTAAAGACTTGGTGAATATATTGCAATGCATGTGCTGAAAACATAGTATATGAGTAAAAAGAAGAAATCACATAAATTTTAAAAAGGGGGAAATAGAAATAATCTTACAGAAATAAAGAAGTCAATGAATGACATTTCATGGAAGAGGAAAAAGAATATACCCAATTATAGCATCCCAAGAAATAAACTTTAAGACCAAAATGAGAAAGCGTTTAGGTTTTTCCTATGAAAATTCAACACCTCAGTATTGTCAAGTATTTTGAAGTTGGAGGAGCAATGCAAATTTGTATATTGTTGGTTGGATTATGAATTGGTGTAACCATTATGGAAAATATTTATTAAGAAGTAATCTGGAGATAAGCATTCACCTTACGGTTGTGTCCCTCGTTACATGGCCTAAAGAAACTCTTGAAAATGTTACAGGACACTGTTCTACAGTGTTTCTGCTGTCATTGTTTAATAGTAAAAACAAATCAAAAATTCATCAAAAAACCCCTACATGATAATAAAAGACTGCATTTAGTGTTTTATTTCCACAACTGAGTACTATGCTGGAAGGAAGAGAAATAAAGTAGTTAAATACACCAATGTTGATATATTCAATAAACAAAATATTAATTAATAAAATTCAAGCTGAACACACAAAGCGACACTCATATAATATAAAAATATGCAAAATACTATCTTGTTCAGTGATTTATATATACATATATATGTATATTTTTGTGCATAATGAAAAATTAAAAGGCAATCTCAGAACAATATTTAATTCTGGAGGAGAGAAAGGTATGTCCCAAGAAGGATGTAAAGGAGAATATGACATTGATAATATAGTGGTACATAAACTGTGTGATATATCATGTATGTGAATGAATACACATGAATATATATATATATATATATACACAACCATAGGAATAGGCCTATTCAATACACCTATTGAATTTGTAGGTACAAAGTACTAGACACAAGTACAAATATCTTAAAAGCAGGCTTTTAGCACTGTATATAAAACAGCATAGTATTGCAACAGCTATCTAAGGTACATTGTAATTTTGAGCACCTAATGTATGAGTTAATGTAACCATAGAAACATTTCTATGATGTATTGTTGGCTCGTTACAGAGAGTAGAGAAATAAAGTACAGGAAATGTAAATCTTGTCAAAGTTCAGAAAGTGGAGGAACTTATCCTTCAGCCAAGCCACCCACCTCTACATATGAGTTATCATCCCTATCTTCAAATGTCAATTACCATAGTTCATATTCAGGAGTTAATTATTCCAATATATAATGTTTGCTATTATTTAATTTTAATCAAAGAGAAAAACTGAAAATAACCAGAATAGAATCTCACTAAGCAAATGAAAATCTCCAATTACAGATACTCTATGTTAACAGAAATACTATTGCAACTACGTAATAAGCTATATGGGAAATATTTTTGATATACTAACTTTAAATATCTGAAGTGATATAATGGGCGCAGGGGTCTATGCAGTCTCATAGCTAGCAGATTCGTGAACCATGGAAGGTGAGAAAGAAGTTAAGCTCAACACTGACTTTGTAGCTGGTGTTGGTTCCAACTTCAGGAGTCTGATGCTGAGTGGTTTATCTCAGACATATTTGATCACAGCACAATTTAGCAAAAGCTCTTCTGGGGGATAATTAAATCAATCCCATGTGTACAATAAAGCTTACATAAATCTCCTGGAGGAACAAAGTAAGCCTAATAAGGATCAGATGTGATGACATTGAAGCTCTTTGTAAACTGCATGTGGAACCTTCCATAAAGATAGGTTTTAGGTGGCCCGAGAGAATCAAGCTTATGCTAAAGGCAGGGGGAGGGTCTGGTGTGGTCAAGATTTTTCAATTGAGTAGCACAATAGATTTTCCTAAGGTATCTGGGTATCTGCTCATCATTTATAAATGGGTTTCTTTGGAGGAATAATTATAAATTCTTAACAACTGACCTACAAATCATTTACTTCAATTATCATATCGATAAAATGCCCAAGGAACAATATTTAAGACAAATACAAATTAGAAAAGAGCAATGGTAGGGGAGGCGAGATGGTCATCTTCTTAGGTAGCACATATTAAAGACAGGCTAGATGATACTGTAAATCAAACACACAGTTTCATGTAACATTTAACACAGAAAATTAAAGTTAGTATCTCTGACTTTACTGTCTATACTACAAAGTACAATAGAACTGGACATAGAGTCAAATTTCTCATTCCAAGAGAGGGAGAAATGTTAAAATCAACATAATGACATATTGATTCTTGGATTTCCCATTCATGTCTAAAGACTTTAGAAGGTAGTTACTAAGTAGTTTTCCTTCAGGAAACTGACTTTATCTCGTACTTGATAAGCATATGAATGATAAATTCATGTTCAGACACCAGAAAGCAGAGCTACAGATCAGTTTTCCCAGTTGTCCTGTCCTATTCATCTTTCTGTCTCCTTCTTGAAATATTTCACAGGCATTTACAAAATGGTGGTATAAAAACTTCCTTTCTCCTAATTTTTCCCATACAGAAAAAAACAAACTGCCTACTTTTTATTTTTGTGGGTTTTTTTTTGTGTGTGTGTGTTTTGAGGTCAGGGTCTTGTGTGCCCAGTGTGGTCGTGAAGGTATTGAGCATGACTTTGACCTTTTCACCTTCCTGTCTTAGCATCACAAGTGCTGGGGTTACAGATGTATGTCACCACCCCTGGTTTCATTTATTGAACCGCCAACAAATATCTATTTACTTACAACTATTTCTAGGTCATGCTAATAAAGACGCAGAAATGTGCTTATCCTAAGCCATCAAGAGCTCACATTAATCAAATAAAAAGTTCCCAGGTTGTCCTGCCAATACAGCTTAGGAAGTTAATGTTTAGAAACATATTTCAAATATAAATTGGAAAAATTCTCTTGGTCTGCCTGCATATTTTTCTGTAGTTCTCCAGATGCCAAACACTTTGTTACTAGCATAAACCTTGTTTCACTGTTTGAACTGTATCCTCCTTTATCTTGTTTCCCTAACAGTGAGATTTTGAAATTTCCTTTGAACATTCTTTATTCACTTCTATACTACAAAGTGGATTATCTCCTTTTACAAGTAGATGATTTATTTTCTTATGTTATTTTGAATGATAGTTTATAAATTATGAAGGTAAATATTCTTAATTTCAAAATAAAGTTGCATTTGGCTTACTATAAATTACACTTGAATTTTTGCTCCATTTGTAATTATTTATGTATTCATTTAGTGCTGCAAAATTGGAAAACAAGTGAATCACATTTTAATGGATTAGATTGTATTCCAATCATTATTATTTAAATGCCCTCAAATCATACACCTGACAAGGAAGACAAAGAAAATACCCCTTTCCCTGAATTATGATTCTATTCTTTAACTGTTATTTAATATTGATGTATTTGTGTTCAGATGAGGCATTTTCATCTGCTCTCTATCAACTAATATTGTGTGTGTTATGTGTATGAGACAGAGAGAGAGAGAGAGAGAGAGAGAGAGAGAGAGAGAGAGAGAGAGAGAGCTATTTGTTTGGTTGAGAACAGTCTCCAGACTCATTTTACCAAGAGTAACTATAGCAACCTGTATGTCACATCCCACTCATTTCTGCAAAAGAAATAACAACAAAAGATTCTGAGTTAAAGCTAGCACTGGGCTGGTACCTGATGCCAAATGAGCTCTTAGATATTCCTTTAAATTCTCCGTACAATTTTCTTTCAGTAATTATTGTTATGGGCAGTTCCCTTTTTCTTTTCATTGTTTTGATGCACGCTGTTTTGGAAATCTTGCAGACTTCTTTGTTTGCATACTGTGCTGAAACACTGTCTCTAAACTATGTGAGAGTGATCTCAGGCGAATGTCTGCCGTTTATTAACTAACCTGGTGTATCACAGCAATCTTGATTCAAGGGAGGTCAAGAAACTCATAGTGCTCAAAGAAAGGATGATCACAAAGCTTAAACCATTCATGTAATTCTGGTCCTCATAATTTTAAGGCCACAGAAGACCCAGGCAATAGATGATTCTTCTCATTTTCAAGATTAATGTGGCATTATCCCATCTTGTACCAGTACTGGGAGTTTTCTTCTTGTAAAATATCACAACAGTTCACTCTATAAGACTTATTCTTGGCCGAACTCCATAAACCCTCAAGCCACTTTTCAGCACATCGGGTCTGTTTTACATCTGTGCTCACTTGTACTAAGACAAATGCCTCATTTCTTCAGATCTATGAACCTGTTTTACTATAAGATATTAAAAGAGAGTCTCTATGTAGACATGCGTCCACTAGTTCAGTGATTCTAGATTTCCTAAAATTGAGCACCATTCCTTAAGACAGGGTAGGCACTTTAAATGTTAACTTGCCTGTGCTGATCATATTTCCTTTGAAACAGAAAAGGGTAAAAGTAGATATCATATGGTCTACCCACAGCGCTGTGAGAAGATGTTTTCCATCTTCATAAGTAATCACAGATTCTTTGAAAATTTGTCTTAAAAAACAAACTAGATTAGAGATCTGAATTTTCATCTCCTAAAACAGTTACTTACCATGTTCTAAATTGCTACTTGGTAGAGACTTTTACATGGGATGTCATTACCTGGACATTATTTGCTTATAGGGTGAGATCTGAGACCCTCTGAAAAACTTTAAATTTGCTACACCATAGGGTAAATTGTCCTCTTGTATCTGATATATCATCCTTAGATAGTCATTCTGTAAGATAACACTTGTCATCTTCAGAAGTTCCCCATCAAAATGCAAATCGGATTCACAGAGCCATGAAGCACAGCTTAAGAGGCTTATTTATTAGGCAGAATCCTAGGACACTGGAGCTCAAGATTTCATTACCCGCTAAGAGTACTTTGATGCAGATTCAAAAGTCTCCTTGCTTGCAGGCAAGCAAAGAATGACAAAGTGTTCTCTGCGGCTGGAGCAGGGAGGAGATGAATAAGACCTGGAGCAAAACATGGAGGCAGATTGCAAGGCTTAGTAATTATGTTCTGATTCAGACAGCATTAATGAGTCATCTGTCACCTGAAAATGCTTCTCATTCATGACTGAAGAAAAAGTGCAGTTTGGTGGAAAAATAGAAACCTTGATTTCAAATGCCCTAAACTGGAGGCACTGGACTGAAAGAGCAACTTGTCTCGATGTGGAGCTTGAGACTGGGATGTTTTAAAGTCAGCCTCATATGCATGAGCTTCCAGACTTTGGGTAAGATGGTCACACATCTTGTCAGGCTCTCTACCACAACATGGAGGCAACAGTTGTGTCCATCCGAATAGGTTACTTGGGATATTGCTTCGGGGAAGCAGATGTTCTGGGTACTATCAAAATATGAACAGGGCAAGCACCTTATTCATGCTGTTGTGGCTACCTACTATACAAGAGGCCTTGGCACCCGCAACACATTTCTCTAGGTATTTTATTTGATCTTATTCATTTAATCCTCAATTCAAGGTACTTTTGAAATATCTATTACTGTTAAAACACAATAATATTAAGTACACAAAGATAATTTTATATTCAACATTAAATATTTAGAAATAAGTGCTAAATTAAATATGAAAATATAAAAAATAATATTAAAACACAAAGATTAATATTAAGCAACTTGACCAAACCTAGCCTTGGAGTTGAGCTTAGGTTGTGTGATCCAAGAGTTATAATTTTTTTTAAAGATAAGTTGATATACACTTATTTATTCATTTTGTTTGCATGCATGCACACACACACAGATACACACCTGGGTGTGCACAC
The DNA here is from genome assembly GCA_004026605.1 of Ondatra zibethicus. Taxonomy (NCBI): domain Eukaryota; kingdom Metazoa; phylum Chordata; class Mammalia; order Rodentia; family Cricetidae; genus Ondatra; species Ondatra zibethicus. Next base: position 22,112 of record PVIU01018549.1, read on the forward strand.
CTCAGGACACAGATATAGATGTCACAGGTTTGCTTGTGTCACTTCTTTGCTTGTACTGTTTGTTCTAGGGACCAAAATCATGGCAACAGGCTTGGTGCTAAGAGGCTTGAATTAGTCAGGGTTTCTATTGCTGTGATAAATGTCATTCATGACCAAAAGCAGCTTGAGAGGGAAAGAATATTTCACATTACACGTCCATATCCCAGTCCACTCAAGGCAGATACTTGGAAGCAGGGTGAAGTAGAGGCCATGGAGCAGGACTGCTTACTGGCTCATTATGAGAGCCTTTTCAGGGTTCAGATTGAACACTACAGCAGGAGAAAGGGACTTTTTTTTTTTTGGTTATCTGAGGGTCGAATGAACGAACTCTGATATACTATGCTTTTCTGAATAAGTCAATTGTTCTGTTCTATTCTAATTCTCCTGTTTGAATTCTAAGTTTTCCTTCTAGTTTCTTCTCTTCTAACCTAAAATCTCTTCTTCCTACAGAAGTCTTGAAGCAATAAAAAAAATTACAGGAGTTACTTGTCATTGGCCAAAAACACATTCTTAGGGTAAATGATAAGGAATTGAGCCATTGCCATGGCAACGCAAGGTTCCAAGTTTACAGCAGTAAGACTGTGACCAGATGGGGAGCACAGGTGCCCATTGACAAACTTTGAGACATAAGTCTATTGTCATCAGACTGGCAAGCAAGGAATAGGCATGCTTTTGTTAGGGTGCTTTTTGTGGAGTAACCTTGGTTGGATATCTGTGACTCTAACCTTGAGCTTAGCTGTAAAGTTTTAAGCTTATGATCAATTTACAAAAAGCCTTTACTCTAGTTTGAACTTGGTTTGATGTAAAATTGAGCGAATTTTGTGCAGTTAGTCTTATCAAAAGGAGCAAGGCTTTTAAGTGTCTATAGTCCTCATGGGACAAGTAGATCTTGTTATGAAGCATATCCTAGTATATTTTCTATATATCAAAATTATACAGCCAAATGAAAAGTCAACTTCCTGACCACTAACAGTTTTACGTGTCCATAAGTTTGAGATGCAATCATCAGATTACATATACAGATGAGATGAAAATGTATTGTAATGGGGAGACAACATAGCTGTTATTGCACAAGTGAAATTACAGATGAAAGCAACAGTTTTCAGAGTCAGTGGTCCTGCAGGCCCTGCCTGGAAAGCATCCTCCATCTGAGAATAATTTCTCTGATGGATTGACATCTGAATTATCAATTGCTATATGCTGCAATTGTGTCATGGTCTGCAATAGATCATGATAATTTTTTCTGACTGGCTCACTCCCCATGGCTTGCATAGACTGCTTTCTTATTATACCCAGTACCACTAGCCCTGGAGTACCACTGCCTACGGTGAGCTGAGCCCTCCCACATCAACCTTCAATTAAGAAAACGTATCACAGGCTTGCTCACAGGCCAATAATGTATGGTTTTGCTTACAACTGAGGTTCCCTTTCCTAAAATGACTTTAGCTCGTGTGAAGTCATCATACCTGTATCTAGCATAAGCCTTAACTGAGACATCTGGCCAGTCTCACAGTGAGGGTTATTAACTATGTATGTTGTATACATATCATTTTCCTTAATAATTATTGTATAATTAGATTATTATTAACAAACGTTATTCTCATAAGGAATTTGTCATAGAGGCTTTATTGAGTCTGATAAGAGGGGCCAGCAGGTTAATGTATTTTCTACACAAGCCTGGTGACCTGTGATGGATCCCTAAACCTACACTGAAAGGAAACAAGTGACTGTGGCAAGTTGTTCTCTGACCTCCATGTGAACACCATGGTGTGTACGTGTCTGAACCCTCCCTCTGCACACACACACACATGCACACACACACACGCTATGCACATCCTACACCTCCCCACATACACCCTCACATGCCACACACACTACATATAACACTGGTCAAAAGACAACTTTAATTTTCAGAATCATCTCAATGACTTTGATTACTTTTAACCTTACTAAAGCTAAATCCTATTTCCTAAATCCAAGGAGTACCCTGGAGGGGTGGTATTGGTGGTAGAGTGGTGAACATAGCTTCCTTCTCGTCATAGTCTTTAAACTGATTGCCAACCTCAGGTTGTTTTACTCAGGTTGTTTTACGTAGACAACACTTCCCATAATGTTATTTGCTTTTATGAGTCACATGGGGTATTGTTAAAATGCAGTTAGTGATTCAGAAAATCTGTGTGAGATGATTCTAGTAAGAAGTCTGCTTTTCTAACAGCTCTCTGGTTGTGGACATCACTATGACTACTGATGTCACTGTGACTGCTGACATCCCTGTGCTGCCCCTTCTGAAAACACACTCTATTGCTCAAAGAAATTTCTGGACATTTTATTGATTAAATTTGTTTTTATCAACTTTATGCATGTATGATGCATTCTTACTGATCTTTCCTTCCTACCCTGTCTTGTCTCTCACTCCTGTTACCTTCCATCCTCCTGACAAGTCCAATTTTCTGATTTTAGTTCGGAGTGATTTGGGGCTATGTGGCATTTTTTTCCTCAAATTTTTACAAGTGAGCCCAATAAATATCATTAGTGAATTATGGAAGAGTTCTGGCTAGACTTGGCCACTATGCTGCTAGAATATAGTTTTTTGATTACAAGTAAAAAGAGTGGATGTTTGCTATTTTACCTACCTTTTATTTATTTATCATTGTTTGTGCTGAGAAATTAAGAACTTCTATGCAGTTCCCCTGTAAGAGAATAAAGGATGCCACTTTTAATAACTTTCAAGTGAGAAAAATTATGAATGAATACAGTCCCTATCAGTAGTCTGAGAGGAAATTTTGTCACCTCATCAATAGAGATAGTGACCAGATGTGTTAAGCTGAAATAAGTTTGCTCAAATACTGTTTCTAAGCTCAGGTGCATAAAGTCTGGACCAAACTGGTTGCTGTAGATAACAAACTACATTCTAACTTGATGGGTAAACAAATCATAACATAAGCTCAAAGTACATGAATGTAATTGAGAACTCGTTCTTAGCCCATTGCAACAGTTAATAGTCAACCAATTACGATGTACCAACTCTAGCCAATCAGGAACTGTCCAGGGTGGCTGGACAGGGATTGTGAAGAATTTTCACTCTGGATTTTTACCATATTCCAAGACCATAAATTTCATCAGATTTAGCTGATTTGCTTTTAACAAAAGTGTCATCAAAGAGAACAAACTGGCAGCATGCATCGTAGTATTTCACTCACTTGGCTCTTCCCTTCCCAATAAGAGAGGAGGCCTTTATACTCTTCATGCTTCTGGAAAGTTCACAGCAACCCAACACAGGTTGCAGGATGTCTATCATTTACAATAAAATCTCAGGGGAGATGAAAACATCTTCAATCATTTCAAATTGACATGTGGACCAATGAAATCCAGAGGTTCCATACCCACCTCACTCAAATTCAAAGATATCAGTAAAGTAAAGAACACATGGAGGAGAGGCAGGTTGTTTTTTTTTTTGAGGGGGTTGGCCAATATTTCATCAAAAGATATTTTATCACTTTCTTGAACCATAAAATTTAAAACCAATAGTAAATATTATGGTCACTATCACTGCCATGGGAATTCTTCAAATAGAAATACAATAAGAAATTAATGAGAAAAATCCAAAGAGATCCACTAGTATTTTGAGAATGAATTTTTTATCATCAGGTTTCCAAAGGTGACCTATAATAATTACTGTCCTGGACAGTTTTATGTCAAGTTGACACAAACTAAAGTAATCTGAGAGGAGAAAACCTCAATTAAGAAAATGCCTCCAAAAGATCAGGCTGTGTGGAAGTCCATAGGACATTTTCTTAACTAGTGATTGGTGTGGGTGGGCCAAGCCCATGGTGGATGGTTCCATACCTGGGTTACTTGTCCTGGATTCTTTCAAAAACCAGGCTGAGCAAGCCATGGGGAGCAGGCCAGTAAAGATCTGCCCTCCATGGCCTCTGCATCAACTCCTGCTTCCAGGACCCTGCCCTGTTTGAGTTCCTATCCTGACTTCCTTCAATGATGAATAGTGCTGTGGAAGTTTCAGCCAAATAAACACTTTCCTTTGTGACTTGATTTTGGTTATGCTTTTTAATCACAGCAATAGCAGCCCTAATGAAGACAATGATGAAAATTTACTTTTTTTCCCCTCTTTCTTTTATCTGGACAGTTTTTGAAGCCAAGGAATACATATATGTGTTGTAGGAGGAGTGGGCTGCATTCCACTGTGCAACTAGGTCAGTCGATAGAGCATGAGACTCTTAATCTCAGGGTTGTGGGTTCAAGCCCCACATTGAGTGCCAATTGTTACAGGGAGCATGGGCTGCTTCATCCCAGCTGCCCTGCTAATTTACACCTAAAATAATCACACAGAAACTGTATTCATTTAAACACTGCCTGGCCCGTTAGCTCTAGCCTCTTATTGGCTAACTCTTACATCTTGATTAACCTGTTTTTTATTAAATCTGTGTATCACCATGTGATTTTGGCTTACTGGCAAGATTCTAACCAATTTCTGTCTCAGGCAGGAGATTCATGGCATCTACCACACTGTCCTTCTTCCCAGCATCCAGTTCTGTCTTCCCTGCCTATCTAAGTTCTGCCCTATCAAAAGGCCAAGGCAGTTTCTTTATTCAACCAGTGAAAGCAACACATAGACAGAAGAACCTCCTACACCATACATGTATTATTAGTCATTGTTTGGTGACTGATTTATAGTCTCTATAGTAACCGATTGATTTCTCAAATATTTGCTTTATTCATTCTTCTTTCATATTCCAGAAAGTGTTGGTGAGGAAAACAAGGTCAAGAAGGTTTGGGAAGATTCAGTTAATAGAAGCTGTTTTACTTCTTGTGGGGAGAAGTTGCCCTCATGTCTTCAAGAGAAGGATGCTGGAGCTGACTTGAGGGCACCACACATGCTACTTATTTCCCCAAAGTTTTATATATTTTAAAAAAATTCCATTACTTAGAAAATAAATGGCTTCCATTTGATTTACAACTACTTTTTGCCCAATTAATGCAACATGAAAATAGCAATTATGTGATACAAAGTAATGCTATAAAAGCATATTGCTAAACTGATGTTCCTACTTACAGGAGTGATTTCTTTAAATAAAAGAGCAGAACATAATGTTCATTTGTAACTCTGTCATTCTAAGAGCAAATTCCAAATGGTGTAAGAGGCATGGTTTATATTTAGAATAATGTGTGATGTGGAAGGATGACCAGAAATGTCTCTCAAGTGTAAATACCAGCATGCTTTTAGGGTATGTAGTATCCATCCATACTACAAGAATATATCAATCTGGTGCTTTATATACAAATAATGCACTTTTAAAAGGAAGGCCTTGAGAGTGGATTTAAAAATATACATTTTAAAAACACGAAGTACCAGAATTGGGGAGGTAGCCTAGGAGTTTCAAGAATGTGATGCTCTTTCAGAAAACCAGAGTTTGTTCTGAGCACCGATGCCAATGGCTCACAGTCACCCATAGCTCCAGCTTCAGTGGTGTCTGCTGTCTCTGCTTCCACAAGGACTTTCACTCATGTTCACATAATATGACAGAAAAAAGAAATAATGTAATTTTTAAATAAACATCATTTTTCATATGTCACAATTAAATACATGAGAAGTAGAGGGCACCCTTCCTTAGAATAAGAGATTACTTTTATAATTAAAAAGCATTTTGCCATATAGTTTGGATTTGCTATACTAATAAGTGGGTATCCATTTGTGATATTTGTTGAATCCAGAACACAGCTCCTTAAATCATTATATGCACTTTTTTTACTTTACCTTTTGTGCTGTTATTAGTTTTTGCACTCATGCATAAAAAATGACTGTATTAAAATAGTGCCCCAGATAAAGAAGAGAATCCAAATTCTCAAAGAGATATTCCATTAGCCTACAAAATATATAGTACATGGAATTACACTGCTGGAGTGCAGCAGCCCCTGCACTGTTGGCAGAGGATGCAGAACAGACTGTTGTCCTTAGTATGGGATTGCTTTGGAATGTTGTTTCCATGTTTGGAAACTGATTTAATGATCAATTCATTCTACTACCTCTCGGACAAGTTACACAAATGTCTAAGAAGTATGGTTGCCAGATTTAGCAAATGAATAATGCAAGACTGTTGACCGAGGTTTCTGTCCTGCCCAGTCCCACAGTCATTCAGTACACATAGAGGTCTACATTAATTATAAACTGGTTGGCCTATTAGCTCAGGCTTCTTATTAACTAATTCTTATAACATATATTAGCCCATAATTCTTGTCTGTGTTAGCCACGTGGCTTGGTACCTTTCATCAACTAGGCAGTGTCATCTTGCTTCTTCTGCAGCTGTGTCATAACTGCCCACTGCATCTTTCCTCTTCCCAGAATTCTCCTGTTCTCATCACCCCACCACTACTTCCTGCCTATACTTCCTGCCTGGTTACTGGCCAATCAGCATTTTATTAAAAGACAAGTGACAGGGTACAGACCACTGTTCCACAGCACAAGACAGATGAGATACAGTTTGGATAAAGTATTAGTTTAGACATATACTGTTTAACCATGGCACATCTCTAACATAATGCTCTCAAAATTATTCTTCATTGAGCTCAAATTTATATGAACTAGATGTCCTGCTTGTACAGCTGTCATTCAACTAAGAAGGTGACTTGGAGTTAGAATAATTATGTAGAGCAGTAATAGCAGCATTGACAATGACATCAATGACAGGTAAGAGTAGAGAAAGTAACAATTATTAGATGCCCTGTGTTCTGTATTCGTCTTTTGTTTTGATCTTCCCAACTTACTTTGAAGACATGACTTCTCCAACTGTGCATCACAAGTTCATAGGTTGGATGTGGGGTCATGAAAAAATTGGAGTCTATAGAAGGTTTTGAACACAAAATCAATTCAAAATCAAACACAATAAATATGAGCTGTTTATAGTAGACCTTGTCTATCACAGGACTTTAATATGGTGTTGCTTTTGAGCACATACCATGAACATTTGACATTGTGCATGCCTTTATATCATGAAGTGCAAATAAATACTGCTTGAAACATGTTGGCTAATAGTCTAGATTACGAAATTTTATGCATTAGTGCATTTTATGAATTTGTGTTTTACTCGACAAGCAAAGTTTTCTGCTCATATAAAATATAATAGTTTAATTATAGAAAACAAAGACTTAAAAATATTTTGAAATTAAAATATAATTACATACGTCCCATTTTCTTTTTCTCTCTTCAGTCTGCACCAAGTACCCCACACTATTTTTTAAATTTATGTACTCTATTCTTATAATTTTGTATATATAAGTGTGTGTGTGTGTACATATGTGTGTGTGTTTCTAAATATACAAATACAACCTGCTCAGTTCATATAATGTTACTTGTATCTAAAATGACTTCTTATTTTACTATCATTTCTCATCATTACCCATATGATGGATTGTGTTCTATTAGAATGTTTAACTTAAATATTATTGTTTGAGTTGTTAACAAAGGTCATAAAATTGCTCAATTTTGACTTGAGATTAGAGGATAATTAGAGTATAATTTTCAAAAATTTTTGACCCCACACATATTTCTGCCAGTTTGTACCATGTATTTGTTAAAAGCAACATTCTCAGCCTTGATGACTTATAATTGAAACTACTGATCAGTTCTCGAAATTTTGATGCTACGTGTACCACAGTGTCAAATAATTACCCAAAATTTTCACTCATTATGTAAAATAAACAAGTAAATTTGTCTCATTATTATGCACAATTGTTTTCATTTGCACACAGTGATAAAAGTATTTATCAAGGTATTATCTTAAAATGCACTTTTAATTATTTTCACTAAATGTTTGATTTATATTTCAATTTTATAAACATATACATCTGGGGGTCACAAAAATTTTCTTAGACAAAAAGTGACCATGAGAAGGAAAGCTTCAGGAGTCTTGCTCTGAGGTAGATACTTAATGGAACAATGTTTCCGCTCATTTAAGCATAAGCACATCATCAGCTACCGAGTAATCAATTGTATCACTTTTCTCTTACTTTCTTCATAATTCCCTTTAAAGAGTGCGGTGGTTTGAAAGAAAATGACCCCCAAGGGGAGTGATGCTATTAGTAGATGTGACCCTGTTGGAGGAGATGTCTCACTGTGGGGCGGGCTTTGAGGTCTCTTTTGCTCTAGCTTCCCTCAGTGTGACAGTCAGTCGACTTCCTGTTGTGTGCAAGGCGAAACACTCTCAGCTCCAGCACCACATCTGCCTGCACGCTGCCATGCTCCCCATCATGAAGATAATGGGCTGAACCTCTAAAACTGTAAGCAAGTCTCCCCAGTTGAATGTTTTCTTTTTTATTGATTTTTGTTGAGCTCTACATTTTTCTCTGGAATATTTACTTTAGAAGACTTGCCATGATCATGGTGTCTCCGCACAGTAATAGTCAACTCTAACCAAGACAAAGAGGAATAAACTGACACTATGTGACCCCATGTCCAGTTAGTGTGAAAGATGGCACCTAAGCTATGTGAAACCTGTATATATCCAGAATGCAAAGCATTAGTGTCCTAAGTATATTGTAGACTTTGGGTATTTCAACTATGGCTGGAGCTTTGAATTTCCCTTTGTTTCCACAATCCATGCTTACTTTGCAGCAAACAAGTGAAGAAGCAAGAGTGATGCACATTCACCGGAGGCAAAAATGTCTGACGTGAGAAATCAGGACCCCTGGAAATGGCTTATACTAAAAGGCATAATTAGAATGTTTTCTGTAAGTAACAACTGTGTAAAAGAATTGGGGAGCAACTAAGGAAGTAAGCACCTACAGAATAATTAAAGTTCATGTCTGTGACTTCCAGGTTGAATCTCCTGTGACACCATTATCTTCATCTTGTGCAATGAATCCATTAATCAATAAAAAAGCCACTTAAAATCCATTACTTTTCTTTCAAAAAGCAAGTAAATGCAAAATTCCAATGTGAAAATCATCTATTATACTTTTATTCAATAAATTTATCCAAATTTCTAAGTCTGAAATTAATTTATTAGTAAATCCTTTAAAAATTCATTAATTATGAATTTATCTGCCTTTCATTTCTAGATATTACAATTTTAAGTATATTATTTTTGAGAAATATCTATTGCTAATTCTATGTCAGTATAATAATAGATTTTATGAATAATAACTTAGAAAGCTGATTTTAATAACTAATAACTTATACCATAATCCTGTCACAGCCTATAGAGCAGCAGATCTGAGAAAGTGAAGAAAGATTAGAAATTATTTTGATGACTTTAAATTTTCATCTGGCTCAGCATTTAGCCAATAAATTAGAGGAAAAAATAGGATGATATTTTAGCTAACTGTATTATAAAACATCAAAAGTAAATAGCCAAACTTTGAGACTGTCCCAAATAGAATGAATATATAAAATTAATTTGTCTTATTTATTATAATAAATATAGCCGTGTTGTTTCCTATCATTCTGACAGTGACTCAATCCTGCCAACAGCAGATAATTTGAGCAAGACATCCCTGAAGTCCTGTGAAAATCACCACACCACACTTTCTGAAACCATACAGATATAACTGCCTCTGTCCCTGAGGAAACAGTGATTTATGCTTCCTGTCTAATGAAAAGGCAGAGGTGATTGCTTTAGGCACTGGGGACTTCATTGTTCCAAATAATTCTATAGAGTGTGGGAACTAAAAATGAGTATACTGGGTAGTTTTTGTTCAGAAAAAAAGGTATGTATGCAGAATATTTTCCTTAAGAATTTTGAAATAATTCTGAGTGACAGAGTTAGCATTTTATGGACTGTGTTAAAAAAAACAGAATGGATTCTAAATTTTATCTAGTACTCTTAAGCAAATGTCTTAAAAATAATAGCAGTTTGGGGTCAGAAAGTTGACTGAGCAGTTAAGAGCACTTGCTACTTTTCCAGACGACCTGAGTTCAGTTCTCAGCAGCCATGTTGATTGGCTCACAATCACCTATAATTCCAGCTCCAAAGGATCCAATACCCTGTTCTATACTTTTTGGATACCCATACACATATGGCATACACAAATATATGCATATGCATACACACATATATGTTAACAGTATATATATATATAATATTTTGAAAGACTACTTTCCATAGAACACAAGGAAAAATAAGCACACTGATTTTGATTTAATTTATCTAGTTATTATGCTTTTGTACTAATAACACCTGATACATTTTCGCAGACAAATGGCTTTTCCACATGACAGACTTTCTGTTCCTTTTATTTATCAAGTATCCATATACTATCTACTACAACAGGAGTTTGCAATGATATATTTTGACAGAATAACTATTGTAGAAGAATATCTTCTAATAGATAAGTTATAATCATAAATATAGGGCTGTTTCCTGAGTCTATCAACCAATGATACTAATATTATATGCTCTTGAGTTACAATAAAACTCTGAAAAGAAGATAGAGGGTACTGTCAGGTAGACCCACCCCATAAGCCTCCCTATTCCACACATGGTTTAGCTATGAACTCAGGCACCCAACACCCATTTCACCAAAGTTTACCCAAGGTAGGACATCAAGACTTGGAAACTGACAGGAGAAGGAGGCAGAAATGAGGACAAACCAGAAAGTGCTGACCCTCAGCACAGACAGGAGCAGACTCTATAGAAAACTAGGGATGGAACATACACCTCTCAATACCAGCTCAGAAGGAAAGGAATATCTCAAGCCTCTTATAGCTTAATCTTCTCCTGAAGAGTATACATGCCTCCCCTGAAAGAAGAAAATGTATTTGAACAAAAAAGAGGAAGAAAAAAAAAGCACTTCACTTATACAAATCACAGAAAGAAAAGTACCATGGAAAATCTTGACAATGCATGCTCCCAAAGGTTCCTAATCCCATGATAATGACCTCAATGAGAATGACCTGGGAGTAGAATTTCCAAATTAAAGGATTGAACGCAACCATATTGAAAGAACAAAAAGAAGGTATGAAATACAACCAAAATAAAAATAAGAAATAAGTTAAATGAAATATGGAAGTCAATCTTAGTTATGAAAGTAACTTGAAAATATCATCCAATATAAAAAGTTGGAAGAAATACCAAACTGAAATGATTCTAGAAATGAAACACTCAATACTCCAAGTAAAAACTTTCTTGAGAAGCCCCACCAATAGTGAACATCATGTAGAAATCAAAATGTCAGGGCTGGACAATTAAGAAAATGAATTAAATCACTATAAAAGTCAATAATAAATTCAGAATTATAACAGTGCATGGAGAGCTTTGAGAAACAGTTTAAACCCCTCACAATTAACTTATGTGCACAGAAGAGGAATAAAAATACCATAATGGAGGCACAGGAAATACTTTCATAAAATCATATGAGAAAAAGTTCTGCAAGTAGAGAAAAGGTGGTGCATTCAGGTACAAGAGGCCTACTTAGTAAAATAGATAGGATGATTCAAGGAACTTCCCATGACATATTACAGTTAAAACACTGGAATAATAGCATAAAGAAGGTGTAATAAAAGTAACAAGAGATAAAAAAAACAGGACAGGATAAAGTTAGACTCATCAGAATAATAGCTGGTTTTTATACAGTAACTTTAAAATACAGAATTTTCCAGAAAGATATATTCAAATCTGAAAGAATATAACTGACAACTGAGATTATAATACCCAGTAAAACTACCTATCAAATTTGAAAGAGAAATAAAAACTTTCTGCCATAAAATAGATGAATGGTATTTATGACCACTAAGCCAGTCCACAGAGAGTTCTGGAAAGAATATTTATGTGTGAATAGACACATAAACATACTTAAAAGACCACAGAGAATAAAGAAATAATATCATTAAATCAAACAGGGTCTATGAAAACATCACCAAAGCAACAAGTGATAGTAAGACACAATTATCAATAATAGCTCCAAATATTAATGGTCTCAATTTCTCAGTAAAAATTTATAGACTAGCAGATTGGATTGAGAAAACAGAACCCATGTTTTTGCTCCCTCTAAGAAGTATACCTCATCATTAACAGTAGACAGAACCTTAGGGTAAAAGGAAAGAAAAACATAATGCAAGCAGATGGAATTAGGAATAACCATGCATAGCTATTCTAATATCTTACTAGATAAACTTCAAGTAAACACTCATCAAGGCATAAGAAGGCTACTTCATAATCATTAAAGGAACAATCCACAAAGAGAATACTAAAATTCTAAACATATACACACCAAACAGGTGTACCAAATTTTATAATACAAATATGACTTGACTTAAAAGCAGAAATTAATTCCAACACTAATAGAGGACTACTTCACTCTTACCAACAGTCAGGTTACCCAAACAAGAAGAAACAGATAAATATTGGTGTTAAATGACATGATAAATCTAATGCCTCTAACTGGCATCTACAGAAACACAAACACTGATGAAGAAATATTTTGATTAGCAGTTCTTGATATTTTCTCCAAAATTTACCATATAGTAGGACACAAGTCAACTGCCAACAAATAAAAGAAAATTGAAATATTTATATTTTCTATTCCACCATAATGGGAAAAAAGCTACCACTTAATTTTAATAGAGACTTCAGAATCTATACAAGCTCATGGAGACTGAAAAATATATAAACAGGTAATGTTTATGTCACTTATAAAAAGAAAACAAAACCAGTTTCCTAGAATGGAATCAAAATTAAATACAATAATTCCAAAATCTTTGGGACACAATAAAAACATCCACAACAGGGAAGTTTATAGCTAATCACAATGTGCCAGCTTCAGAAAGTTTGAGAGATTTAAAATTATATTTTTTTAATTTTATTGATTCTTTTGGGTTTGCATCATGCATCCCAATCCCACACATCTCCCCATCCTGCCCATACACCTCCACCCTTGAAATCTCCCCCCACAAAACGAAACAAGATTTAAAAGATAAACCCATAACCAAACCAATCAACCAACCAAACAAACAAAGCATAACAAGAAAGAAGAAAGAGGAAGAAAAAAGGATTTGGTTGTGCAAGTGTGGTGTGGCCCTGATGAATCACACATACATTTCACCCTTTAGTCCTTTCATCTTCATTTACAAGTGTTCATTGCTCTGAGTCATTGGTCTAATTCCAGGTCTCTGTCCTCTTTCATACCATCCACAATGGCCTTTCATTTTCCCCATCACCAGCTTCCCATTTTCATCATGTTTCCTAGCGATCCTGTTTGTCCCCTTCCCATGTTCTAACAGTTCATAGATGAGGTGGATACTGGGGTCGATCAACTCAGAGCCCTGGTCCTGGACTTGGGTGTCACGTGGACTGATCAGCCTGCCACCTGGACTTGGGTGTCACGTGGACTGATCAGCCTGCCACCTGGACTTGGGTGTCACGTGGACTGATCAGACTGCCACCTGGACTTGGGTGTCACGTGGACTGATCAGCCTGCCAGCTTTCTCCTATCCCCGCCCCCCCGTCTCTGTCTTATACACACACACACACACACACACACACACACACACCACTCCCACAAGGCTGGTTCAATTTCCTGATCAGTACAACAAACACCGCATGCTCTCCTGTTCTCAGGCCCTGCAATATGCTCACCTATACTATACCACCAGAGCTAGCTCCACGACCCTGCCAAGGGCAGGTGTAGAGCCCTTTTTCCCAACTGCCATAGGGGTCATATGAGGTGGGGGGTCAGCTCTCCTACTCCCACACCCCAGGGCTGGCTCGCCTGTGCCACTGACAACAGGGTTAGTTCTAGTGTGGTGCCCTATCAGTGTGCCGGACCCGCTCTCCTGAGTGCTTCAGCTGTTGTGTGACAGGGCTAGAAATTATTAACTTAATGATGTGCCTTTGGACCTTGGAATAATCAGAAAAGATGCAAAACAATAGATGAGAATAAACAAAATCTAAGCAGAAATTAATGAAATATAAACAACAACAAAGAATAAGCAATACAAATAATCAATGAGACAAAAATTTGGTTCTTCAAAAATAAAATCCAGAATGACAAACTCTAAGACAAATTTTCCAAAAAAGAAGAAAGACCTAAATTAATAAAGTTAGAAAGCCAAAGGAGGGATTGTAACAGGTACCCATGAAATTCAGAAAAATATAAGTACTCACTTTAAAAGCTTTTGTTCACTAAACTCTAAGAGAAATGGATGAGTGTCTTGATAAATTCTATATACCAAATTTTGAAAGTTTCATGCTTATTTGTAGCTGGTTCCTAACATCTTCCTCGGGGGAGGTGGTGAGAAGGCAGAACATCAGCGACATAGACAATGGGAATCTGGTGAAAGAGATACAGCAGACTCATTTATTTAGCAACAGAGAAAATCTTCTATACCTTCCCGGCACCCAGGCATTCAAATCCATTGACATCACATGGTCACCCCTCATTGGCTAGTCACAATCAGGACCTCTGACAGCACCTGCTGCTAGGCCTTCAGGCAGCATCAAGAGGTCGCCCCTCAATGGCTAGGCATGATCAGGAACTCTGACAGCAACGGATAGACTGCAGGTTGGTTCCTCTCAACCTGGCTGGCCTTTACTTCCTACATACCCACCCTTTTTTACTTATTGCATGGGTGCTCAGCAGTAGCTAGAGTTCTTTGTTCAGCACTTGTTGGCCCCCACCTCAGAAGGGCTAAACAACTGGACTGTCCCTGTCTTAGACTGGTCTGCCAAAATAGCTCTTACCCATCATTGACTACCATCCCTCAAATAGCATTCATTCCTAGAGAGCTGCTAGGGCGTGGGGACTAGGCAGTAGTCTTTTGAATTACAGATAGCCAGGCATGTATAACCTCCTGTGGCAGACTGTGAGAATGCCTAAGATCCATTAACACCTTGAAGAGCCTTAGTTTCGTCTGCTGATGTAGGATCTGCTGCAGGACACATTTAAAGAAAATAAGAATTAACCATACCTCCCTACCAATTAAAGCATATGTGAGCATCCAGGACAGATTGAATAACATTTTTATTTTATGCCAAACTTTTTTTAAAAAATGAAGAGTCAAAGGCCATAACCTCTGCCCTTAATAAATCGATTTGGTTTTTTTTTTTTTTGCAGGGGGGGCTCAATGAGATCAAGAAAGGGGAGTATATACATTACCCATCCTGGGTTATTCTCACGTTGGTGGAAGCAGGCTGATCTATGATTAGGCACACCTCTCTTATTGAGACCCATATTGGCATCATGGCAGTTGAAGGAAAAGTACAGTCATACCCTCTCCCACAGGTTAGCAGGGGAGCAAGAAGTGGTCATTGGAGGGAGATAGAATCTTTCCATCTCACCAGGGGCAGGAGTGTGTTCATTGACAAAGGGCTTGTAGGCTAGGCTGAACCCCTTGTCATTAAAACTGAGAAAGTTCATAGGAAAAAGAACCTCTGAGACCAGGTGAGGATCTCACCCAGCCTTTGATGGCATAGTCCTGGTCAAGAGCTCCTTAAGAGTTCTGTTGGTCCTCTCCACAATGCTTTTCCCTGTAGACTGCAGGGGATGCCAATGGTATGGGAAATCTTCCAGGACCCCAGAAAGTTATTGAATTTTTGAGTGGCATAGGCAGGGCCCTTATCAGTCTTAAGAGCCTATGATATACCCATAACTACCATGGCTGACTTAAGGGCCTTGATAGCCTTGATGGCTTTCTCCCCAGAAAGGGTGAGGGAATAAACAAAGGAGAAACAGGTATCTATTATCGCATGAACATATTTAAGATTGCCAAAGATTGCCATTGCATAGTACATAACAGCCTTCTGGCAGATTACACTAAGCAAAAAGCCCTGGAGATTAGCACCTGCACACTGGGTCCTCATGGGGCAAGGGGGGAACAAGTGACATATGCCTGTGGTATGGGAGGTCCTTCTGTCTATGTGTTGCTTTTATTGGTTAATGAATAAAGAAACTGCCTTGGCTTGTTGATAGGGCAGAACTTAGGTAGGCAGGGAAAGCTAAGCTGAATTCTGGGAGGAAGAAGGGCGGAGTCAGGGAAAAGCGATGGAGCTGCCACCAGAATCAGACATGCTGAAACTTTGCTGGTAGGCCACGACCTCATGGTGATGCACAGATTAATGGAGATGGGTTAAATTAAGATGTAAGAGTTAGTCAATATGAAGTTAGAGCTAATGGGCCAGGCGGTGATTTAATTAATACAGTTTCTGTGTGGTTTTTTCGGGTCTAAGCTAGCCGGGTGGCCGGGAAGAACAAGTGGCCTTCTTCACCTACATGCCTGGGACCAATGTTTGCACTGGGAAACTTGCAGTTTTAGAAGTCTATACAAATTTTTTTTTTTTTTTGTTTTTTGTTTTTTTTTTTTTTCCGAGGTTCTAATTAATTAATTTTATTGATTCATCAGCATTCAATTATTTGGTTCCACAAATGAAAATTACAAATAGGTGAAAAGGGGTAAAATCCAAAAACATGAAAAAGATTAATTAAGAGAGAGAAAATGAAAGGTAATAGGACTTATTCCTATAGTTAAACTCTAAAAATTTAATTATAGTATATATTCACAACTAGTGTGCTGACACACATTTACCAAACATAAAAAGATACAGGTTGGGAGACAATTATTTTCTTTTTGTTTGAAAATGTGAAAAATTGTGTTGGCTCCTTGGT
>PVIU01018550.1:0-38796 GCA_004026605.1 Ondatra zibethicus
GGATGGGGGTGGGCCTTGGACTTCCAACAGGGCAGGGCACCATGCCCTCTTTCAAGGAAGAAGGGGGAGGGAGGAGGGGTGGGGGGTAGTGGGAGGGGACCGGGAGAAGGGGAAGAAAGGAAAAAAAATTTTTTTTTATCTTTAATTATGTTCTTGAATGGAAAAAATAAAACAAAACAATGTATGGAAAAAAAAAACACATACGTATACACTGTATCTTAGTAGTGTTTATACAAATATAACTATAAATAGTCCAAAATGATTAAATGTGAGTGTAGAATGAGACTGTTTTTCTCTTATATATTAATAGACATATAAAAAATTAGATATATAGAAAACACACAACAATTCTGAAAACTTCGCGGGACTGTTAAGTTCCTTCTTTTTATTATTAAGAAGTCAATAAAATCCAGTAACCTCCTTTTACATGGCTAGAACGAGTATTGTTCAGATTCGGGCTGATTTCCTCTGCTCTCTGTGCTGCCATGGCAATCTCACCATGTATCATCCATGCTAGGACAATGACATTCCAAGAGAAATCTACTTCTACTACTTAAAGACAATGTCAAAAGAGACCTTCACTCAAAAGTCTCCAGGTAAAACCAGCACGTGTCCTTGACCAAGGCAGCTTGAAGAATGGCTGCCAAATTGCTTTCTACCTTATGTCTTCTGAGTTTATAGAAGCACCAAGAGCATCTTTTGTGAGCTGAGGAACCTAATGAGAGCTGCTAATCGCTTACTTATTCTAAATGACAGTTAATGAAAAATAGAAAAATATGTATTGATTATCATCGTGAAGTTAGATACCATATCTTAGGTGATGGAACACCTAAAATACCACCACTTATATCGAAGTGGTATATAGTCTCATTTCCCTTTGGCCTGGTTTAGTCTGCAACGGTTTGGTTTTTGGAGATACGGTCATATTCTGTTTCCTAAGAGCTCACTATAGAGCCCAGGATAATGCCGAACGCATAGTGATCCTTATGCCTCAGCCTCACAATTTCAGGAATGTTAGTGTGACACACAATGCCCTCGTCTTTCCAACTGTATTTATAACTAAACAAATAGCAACAAAGATGTTCCTTCATTCAGATCCCATTTCCAGTCATGGTAACGAGTAAGCAAGATTAAGGAATTATATGCTAATTTCCCAGTTGGGACTCATTGGCATCTATCTCCACCTCTACCACAAATCATTAGGCAAAAGTCAACGATTGTCCAGTTTAGTAAATTCAGGCAAATCACATCTATGTAATCCTGCACTGAATATAGGGCTGTTGGTTAATAATCAATAATAAACACTGCTTATTCTTAAAGTAATTATATATAGTATAATTAACTCTATAGTTCAAAAATTCATAAAATATATAAATAATTATGTAAACAAAATATAACTAAACCAGTTTATATTAATTGAAATAATTTTTAATTTATATTAATTTATAATAACACAATTTTTTCAATGGAGATGTGTTAAAATAGATGTCAATCCTGGTCAGTTCAGTTTCACAGACATTTTGTGAATGCTTACTCTATTCTAAGTAGTTTAGGATAACAATATAAAGGGTAAGTGCTTGCCCAAGATCATGAGACCGATCATCAATGAACTCTTCCAGCTGAATGTAATGGAAAGGCTGTGATACTTGGTAACAGAGGACAGGCTTGTAGCTGCCTAAGTGGGTTGATGTAAGCTAAAAGTAAACCCTGGACTTAGCTGTTAAGGTTCTGCTGAAGCCCACATAAAGAATTGTACATGGGAGATAAAGGTAGGGGGATCTCTGTGAGTTTGAGGCTATCCTGATCTAGAGAGATAGTTCCAGGCCAGCCAAGCTACACGCAGAGACCCTGTCTCTAATAAACAAACAAACAAATAAATAAACAAATAAATGAAATCACCAACTAAAAAAAAAGAAAGAGTAAACATGGTCACATGTAATACCTAGCAAATGAAACATAATTCAAAATGGTAATGAATTATCTAAATTTTCTCAGCTGCTTAGCTATTTTAATTGGGATGTTATCCTTTCGTTCATCATTCATTGATTTATTTGAAGTCAGGATGTTACAATACTAACCTCAATATAAAATAAAATATCATTTTCTATGTATGCTTAGAGGTGATTTTCTGCAAGCTTAATTATTGAAAGAGTAGCGGCCATAGTTAGGTTTTCTATTGCTCTGGTAAAATACTTTAACCAAAGCCAGCAGAGAGGAAAGGGTTTATTTCATCTTGAAACTTTCAGGTAATACTCCATCATTGAGGGAAGTCAGGGTGGAACTCAAGGCAGGAACCCAGCCTACTGACTAGCTCCCCATGATTTGCTTTGCCTGCTTTTTTTTTCCCAGCCAGGACCATGGGCCCAAGAGTGGTACCTCTCCCCTGTGAACTGCACCCACACACAAGCAAGCACTACTCATCAAGATAGCACTTGATTGCAGGACAATCTATGGAAGAATTTTCTCAATTAAGTTTCCCTTGTCCCAGTTAGGTATTGGTTTGTGTCAAGTTGAGAAAAACCGGTCCAGTAGCTACCAACACAGAAATAACCACTAAGGTCTTCCTAAAGCATGCTATAGCAAATTGCATTGTTTTCAACCTCTGTTTCTGCATCTCTGATGGAGGTGTAAAGTTTTCATACCCTGCTGAGAGGTAAACATGCTCAAGAAAGAAGGGAGACCCACATAGGGATCTTTCCAAGGCAACATGGAGAGCTCTAACTCCCCTGATAAAGAAAATATCTATAAACATATAGAAGGTGCTCTCTAGAATCTATTCAGTAGACAATAATAATATAGTTGATTCAATCTAAGTGGATTCTATTAATTTAATTGCTTGGGTCAGGAGAGTTATCTTGGGATAAAACTGTCATATGTGATAGCTGGAAATATTGCCCAATGTTTAAAAGCACTGGCTGCTCTTAGAAAAGACCCAGGTTCAGTTCCCAACACCAACATGATACCTCAATACCATCTGCTGTGCCAGTTCCAGGGCCTCTGACACTCTCTTTTTGCCTCATTGGACAACAGGCACACATATAGTGCACACGCAGACTGAACACTCATACACATAAAAGAAAAATAATCTTTTTAATAATAGCATCTGTAAAAGGTATCTTAGATATACAAGAGAATAATATTGTTTTGAAAAGAATCACTTTATGTTTTATTACAAGGATCTAATATGCAATCATAGTTTGTTGGGGAGTGTTTACCAGAGACTCGAGTAGGACCATATAGTTCTTGTTCTTGTGCTGATCTCACTGAAGACTGAGGTCAGCTTGGTTTGCTAACTGTACTTGTTTCTTTTCTCATTACTATTACTAAATACTTAACAAGAAGCATATTCACAAAGGAAAAATTCATCTAGTCTTAAATTTTAAGATGAGATACAGCCCATTATGGAAGAGAAGGGACAGTGGCAGGGCCATGAGGCGTGCAGTCACATCACATCTGCACTCAGGAAGAAAGGCCAGACAGGAAGTAGGATCCAGCAATCAACAATAAAGACCCATCTTCAGTGACTCACTTCCTCCAGCAAGGCTGTTTATCCTAAAGGTTCTATGCCCTTCCAAAGCCCAGCAGCAAGCTAGGGGTAAGTGTTCAAACACATGAGCCTAGCCAGAACATTCCACAGTCACACAACTGTTGACTGAGGTTTCTGTCCCACCCAGTCCTGCAGTCATTCAGTCCCAAAGAAACACACAGATGTCTACTTTAATTATAAAACTAATATCTCAGGCTTCTTATTAATTAATTCTTACATTAGCCCATAATCCTTGTCTGTGTTAGCCATGTGGCTTGGTACCTTTATCAATGAGGTGTTCTCATCTTGTTTCCTCTGCGTCTGGGTGACGCCTGCAGACTGAGCCTTTCCTCTTCCCAGAATTCTCCTGTTCCCATCACCCTGCCTATACTTCCTACCTGGCTACTGGCCAATCAGCATTTTATTAAAATAATACAAGTGACAGGATAAAAAACCATTATCCTACAGCACACAACAGTAACTTTTATTGTTGTTTTGTTTTGGTTTTGTTTGTTTGTTTGGTTGGTTGGTTGGTTTGGTTTTTCAAGACAGGGTTTCTATGTGTAGCTTTGGTGCCAGTCCTGGAACTAGCTCTTGAAAACTAGGCTGGCCTCGAACTCACAGAGATTCCCCTGCCTCTGCCTCCAGAGTGATGGGATTAAAGGCATGCACCACCACCCAGCAACAGTAGATATGCTTTAAGAGGGAGGAACTTGTTCCTGCCTGAACTTGGTAAGCCAGACTTTGTTGATTCCCCAAGAGAGGCTTTACCCCTCTGAGGAGTGGATGTGAGGGTGGGATGGAAGAGATTGTGGAGAGCAAGGGAAAGGAAGGAGAATGGGGGCTAGTATGTAAAGTTTAAAATAATAAATAATATTGAAATATTTGCTTTAGTACTCTTTCACTAATATAACCAAAAATAAGACTCAAATTCTCAATTTTTCATGTGTTCCATTGCAAATAGAAGAATTTATTAAATTGTTGTCAGTCATCTGTACTAGCAGACAAGTAAGTTTTATTATTGTTTGCTACTTCTGTTTGTCTTCACTTAGGAAGAAGTGTCCACAACAGTATTCCTAAGACTTTCAGGACATTCAATACATTCGTATGCAAACACAAATCTGCTGTTTTCATTCATCTCTCCCTCCTCAAATTATTCTCCCATTTCCTCTTCCACTCAATTCTAGAAGTGCTCTGTCTTTTCTTCCACAAAATGTTGCTAAAGGAAACGTCAGCCATTCAATGGTGGCCCAAGTGTGTTACTTCTGATAGTCTCCCAACATGTTTTTCAGATATGTACTAACAATTCAAGAAAATCATGATCAAAGTTTACCAGTGTTAGATTTTTGACCTTCATTTATTAATAATTTGCTATATGAACAAACTGATCTCTGATGAGAGGAAAATAATCACAATTTTATGCACACAAGCACATAAACTGTCTTAGTTTTGTTTCCTGTTGTTATGCTAAACAACCTGACACAAGGAACTTTGAGAAGAAGAAAGATGGTTGGTCTACAATTCCAAGTCATGGTCCATCATTGTGGAGAAGTCAAGGCAGGAGCTCAAGGATGATAGTCATATTACAGCCACAGTTAGGAGTGCAGAGAGAACAAATGCAAACTTGCTTGTGCTTACCTCAATTTCTCCACTCATACAGTCCAGGATCCCAAGCCCAGGGAATGCTGCCACCCACGGTGGGCAGGTCCTCCTACATCAATTAGCATAATGAAGACAATCCCTCACAGGCCAACCTGACTTAGACAATTCCTCCTTGAGACTTTCTTACCAGGTAAAGATCATATAAAGTTGACAACTCTTTCTCTCTCTCTGTCCCTCTCTCTCTCTCTCTCTCTCTCCCTCTCTGTCTCTGTCTCTGTCTCTCTCTCTCTCTCTCTCTCTCTCTCACACACACACACACACACACACACACACACACACACACACACTGTATTACCTATGTTTTCTAATTAGTCAGGACCTTCATTGAAGTTGTTCTTAATTAACTATGGCCTTAGATAAGGATGCTGATTTTAATAGGGAAGTAAGACAGTCCTACTACTACTCAGGACTGGAGTAGCAGAAAGAAATATTCAAAGTTCAGGTCATCATGTAACAAGGCAAGTCATACATTGTATTCGTATATTTTCATCTGAGATAATAGTGCCTTGGTCTTAGGTAACATTTAAAATTTAAAGACATTCAGAGTAAGGGGAGAACATTAAGAAGTAAGGCGTGGTTACATAAACAAAGAGGGGTTGCAACTTATTTTAAGATATGTAGCACAAGAGTAGGGACTAACTGAAACCAATAAACAAACCTCACCAGGGTTTTTTTTTTTTTTTAAGGAAAATAAGGCAAACAGACAAACAACAGAAAAGATTGGGCTGTCCATGGTTAACAAAGTTTCTAGACAGATCAACTGGTCAACAAGAAGAAATGATCTCAAATCCTCATTTAACTTTTGTAAGACCCCAGTTTTATGTGGATAGATGGATAGGTTACAGATATACTGATGTAAAAATTTTATAAAATAAATAATTACGAGACTAAGATAAATGCTCAAAATTGTTAAGAAAAGTTTTCTGTGTTATAGGATATAAAAAATTATAAACTATTATTGTATCTTTTATAATTTTTCACTGGAAATGAATGTTATTTTGTGATCTGGAATAGGTGACTAAGCAGGTATGTGTGTAAGTGATTTGCTTTTCTTTACGTTAAACCAGTAATTCTCAATTAAGGGCAGTTTTATTCGTAGAGAGAATGTCTCAATGTCTGGAGAAATATTTTATTACTATGACTGTGGGTATACGGTTAGACTGGGTAGAGGAAAGGGATCAAGCTAGACTTCCTACACTGTAAGTGACAATCTCAAAAGTAAAGATTTACACAGACAAAGGTGCTAATAGTTTCAAGATTGGTAAATCCTGACATTAAACAAACAAAAGATTTACCAAGTGCTCATTCCTCCATGTAATAAGTTCTATTTATATTACTTGATACTTGTTTTAGAATTTAATAAAATGTGTTTTGATCACATTTTCTCCCTCCCCCAGCTCTTCCCATACTCACAATCCCTCCTTTTCTTATCACCCAATGCCATGTCCCTTTTTCCCTCATCATTGCCAATGTATGTTACCCTGTGGTCCTCCTCTGGAGCACAGTCAACCCACCAAGGGCTATACTCTTAGGGAAAACTGACCCTTCCTCTCCTAGCCACCAACAATTGCCAATAACTCCTCAGCTAGGGGCAGAAATGCATGCCCAGCTCCCCTTGCCATCCAGGGATTTGGTGTGGCTTGGGCTTGCACAGTTCTTGTGCATGCTCTCACATCTACTGTGAGTTCATATGCGCAACTCATATCTGCCTGTTGGTTTAGGCACTTTATTTTTAAATATAAAAATTGAATAAGTTCCTGAGCTATCATAAAGGTAGTTCACACATAAATATATATAGATGTCTTTATAATAATATATACTGTTTGTATTTAAGATATATATCCAAGGGCTCTATGTATTCAGGCTGTTTCCACTTATTATATTTTCTCAAGAATTTATGGTATGAATAGTATCTACCCCCAAATCACTTTGGCCTTTTCTTATCTTGATTATGTTCCTGCATCTCTATCTTTTACAGAAACATTAATGGTTTCGTCATAATGACACTATTTTTTGCATGTATATATTCCTACTTTTAAAACAGGTATTTTAGAAGATGTGATATCTCTTTCTCTCAGGATCATGCAAGTCAAAATGGCCTGAGTTGACTGACATGTAGAGAAAGATTTTCTTGTTTGCCATTACATCTTGTGTGTTGGTTATTTAAAAGCCCTTGGCAGATGTATATTGGTTTGGTTTATATAGTATTAAACAATATGCAGCTCTTCTGGGTAGAACTGATACTAGTATAGTGATATTTATATTAAATTTTTAGAATTTATGATAATTAATTTATGATAAGAATATGTTTGAGGACTTGCTTATAGTCAAGAATTCAGAGGTAAATGGGCTGGAGTGTAAGTCGGGCAGTAGAACATGCACAAAGACCTGGGTTTGGTCTTTGGCCCTGCTTAATGGTTCACAGAGTGAGTTACAGTACTAGAGATGTGGGAAAAAAGAGGCTTGGAATTCACAGTAATCCTTGACTTTATAGAGAATTCTGGCCAGGCTTTGCTGTATGAGACCCTGTCTCAATAATAACAGATACTAGTTGGTATTCTAGATGTTTCCAAGGTCTAATATATTTCACATAAAAATAATATTTTCCAGAACAAAGTTATGTACAATTCATTTCCCAAATTTGAAGATACACCCTAACCAGAAGAGAATTTATCCTGAGAAATTTTGTTCCATCGTAAATGGGCTTGTGGCTGAGATCTTAAATGAGTGAATAATTAGTCAGACAAGATTTTAGGAAACCTAAAACTGTCTGTATACCTGGGACCATCCGATATGGTTCTATGACAAAGAGGACTGAGCTGACCTTGAACAGACTGATAAGCACAAGAAGCAAAGAGAGACACAGAAAAGAGGATGAACAAAACTGAGAAAGTGAGACTGGTCATGGCCATATTCATGAAGCCATGAACAAACAGCCATTGCTGGGGCAGCCGATGAGTTTAAGCTGCTAAGAAATGACCAAATTGTGTAAGAATCAGAAGAGTGAGTTTCATGGGAAAATGCTATAAAATACCTACATGATATCTACAAATGAGGTAAAACATGCCATGCCCAGAGATCATATTTTTATTCTCAATGAATATGTAAGCCTAAGAGGTTGTCCCATACATAGAGACCTTTGTACTACATAAAGCAAAACCTGCCCTACATAGGCTATCTAAAGCTCCATTAAAATGACCATTAGCAAAGGCAAGCCAAATTTAGTCTCAGCACCATGTGGCTTTCCCATCCCTAGTGACTACAAAGAAAAATAATGTCCTCATTTCCAAAGAGAGGTGCTATAATTAAAGCCTTATTTCAATGACCCTAACCACTATCATAATATTTTTCACTGTCAAAAGAGTAAGAGAGAAAAAATTCCTCTTGGTCAATGAGTCTCACAAAAGATACAAGCAAACAATCATTGTTGTTTGTTTCATCAATATTTTTCCAACACCCATTGTTCTGCTTATGATTATATGTCAGAAGTAAGAGATAAGTTCCTCCAAAAATATCACTAGTCCTGCCTTCTACCAATCTGCAGTTTTGTAACCCTTCCTGTGTGTCAGAAAAGTCACCTAAGGCTTTATGTTTGAGTAAGACCTTAACTGTTTAATTCCCTTTAGTAGTTACCAATTTATTAAAATTAATAACAGCTCACCAAAGAGAGTCAGTATGCTTTGAAAATCAAAGATTAGCATCGTATATACTTAAATTATGCACATTATCATCAAATAAATTTATGAACATGATTTGTTAGTTATCCATGAAAAGGGTTATAGATGCTCACTCTCCTACAAAACATCACTGTTCTGGGAAGAGATTCAACAAATTCACCTAACAGACTCACAAGCGGCCTCAAGAGGAAGCTGATGGCTCTTCCAGGTGACTCCATGATGCTCTTTAGGATAAAACATGTTTTGGTTTTACAATTGGCTCCTTAGACGATTTCCACTTACACTGAATTATCTAGCGCAGTGTCGTAGCGACACCATAGTTGAAAAACACTCTGAAAATAAGTCTGAAATAAAAAGAAGGAAGGAAATAAATACTGGGAATCAAGTCACAAAATCTACCACCAAAACAAACCCAGATGTGCTAAGATCTATCAATTGCAACATCTTCACTAAAGCACCCTAACTGAATCGTGTGTGGAACTCTTAATTAGCTCCAGTATCTAGGTAACATACAAGGTTTGTTGTCCTGATTTTTGTGAACTAGGTCACTCTGCGTTCTTCAATGGCATCAATGTCTAACGCATTTCTTGGAGAACAACCCAAGCACAGCTTGTGTGAGCTCACAGGAATAGTTCATGTTTGGGATTGCTACGCCTACAACAGGAGGAATAATCTATGAAGATTACCACCTATGCAGAAAGTTACTAATTCATATATTCTGGGTGATGATTGACAGGCCATATTCAAGGAAGTGGTGGAAAGGGGGGAAATTATAATTATAGTCTAATACCTTTGCTTTCACAGCTGCTTTCTTCTTTTGCTAGTAAGAAAGTAATTCTTTCTTAAAACCTCTTAGTTTCTTGAGAGTAACTGGACACAGTCAAGAGCAGGTACCAGATTTTTCTAGTAATAACTATTGACTAAATCCTTTGCCCATTCACTCTTTTATACAATATATATCAAAAGGTGCCCAGAAATTGGATAGGAAGAAGTATTTTTCATGCACATATATGAAACAAAGATGTTTGTTCAGTCACAATGGAAATAAAAACTTCTCAGGGGGCTCAGAAGAATCATTTGCAGTCATCTCTAGGCCTGGGGATCTTTTATGTGAATCAGGAAAAGTTTTACAGTTGCATCCAGTGTTAATTAATAAAAGTCCTGGTGCTGGAGAGATGGCTCTGCAGTTCAGAGCACATAATACTCTTGCAGAAGAGTATTTGGTTTGATTCCCTGGTTTGGCTTGGTGCTAGTTTTATTCCCAGGACCCACATGACGTGGCTCACAACCACCTGTAACTCTAGTTCCAGGGCATAATGTGCTTCTGTTCACCACAAACATACATGCACATACATAATGAGTTTTTTATTTAATTTACATTTAAATTCATAAAATGGGTCTGGGAAGATGGCTCAGTGGTTGAAGTGCCTGATGCTCAAGCAAGAGAACCAGAGTACAGTTCAGGTCCTCAACACCTACTTAAATGCCAGGTTGGCATGGCAACCCACTTATGATCTAGCATTGGAAGGTGGAAGCAGGATCCCTAGGACAAGCTGAACAGTGAGGCATGCCTCACTAGTGAGCTCTGGGTTTGATTAAGAGAGTCTGCCTCAAAAGAATAAGGCTGGAGAATTGTTGAAACAATTCCTGACATTGTCTGTAAGCCTGCTCATGCACCAACACTCATATGCACATGCACCAGCACACATATACACATGCACTGGCACACATATGCACATGTATCAACACACATATGCACATGTACTGGCACACATATGCACATGTACTGGCACATATATGCACATGCACCAGCAAACATATGCGCACACACCTGCAAACACGCATGCACCCATAAGAAAGAGAAAAATGACAAAAAACCTATATGAATTGATGATGAGCACGTTATAATCACTATTTTAAAAGGTAATCATTTAAGTGTTTAATCTCATCTTGTAATTCTATAAATCAATACATGAATCCATTTAAAAGGACTGTGGATGAGTTAACCAAGCACGTGCATTGATAGTAAAGCTGCAGGTGACAGCTTCTGCTCTTGACAACTTAGGAAAACTGAGCATTCAGGGAGAGATTATCATGTGGTTACAGCACTGTATCTACAACTTTCAGGTAAATAGAACAGAAAATGAATCTTTTATTTCACCCAGAATAGCAATAAGCACAGTTTTTTCTTTAGTGTAAACAGGGACGAAGTATTTTCTCTGAGTTGCTAATAAGAAAAAAATACTATTTCAAAGAATAGAGCATATACATTAAGTAGCAATAATCTATATGAAACCAGTTGAACCACAAGTGGAAATAAAAGCAACTATTCTTTTTCTTTCTTTTAACATTAGGTCATGGAACTAAAGGAGTATTTGAACTTCTGTCTGGATGGCGGAGAACCAAAGAGAATTTACCCTTCAAAGACAGGGTAGCAGACGCCTATTCTGATGTGATGGTCACCTACACCATGACCAGCTCCCTCTACTTCATCACGTTTGGTATGGGTGCCAGCCCCTTCACAAACATAGAGGCAGTGAAGATCTTCTGTCAGAATATGTGTGTCTCTATTCTATTGAACTACTTCTACATTTTCTCTTTCTTTGGCTCTTGCCTGGTCTTTGCTGGACAACTAGAGCAAAATCGATACCACAGCATCTTTTGCTGTAAGATCCCTTCTGCAGAATACCTGGACCGCAAACCTGTGTGGTTCCAGACAGTAATGAGTGATGGGCACCAACAGACATCCCATCATGAGACAAACCCCTACCAGCACCATTTCATTCAGCACTTTCTCCGAGAACATTACAATGAGTGGATTACCAATATCTACGTGAAGCCATTTGTGGTCATCCTGTATCTCATTTATGCCTCCTTCTCCTTTATGGGGTGCTTGCAGATCAGTGACGGGGCTAGCATCATCAACCTACTAGCCAGTGATTCCCCAAGTGTTTCCTATGCCATGGTTCAGCAAAAATATTTCAGCAACTATAGTCCCGTAATAGGATTTTATGTTTATGAGCCCCTTGAGTACTGGAACAGCAGTGTCCAGGAGGACCTGCAGAGGCTCTGTAGTGGGTTCACCACAGTTTCCTGGGTGGAACAGTACTATCAGTTCCTGAAAGTCAGCAACATCAGTGCCAATAACAAGACTGACTTCATCAGTGTCCTACAAAGCTCGTTTTTAAAAAAGCCAGAATTCCAACATTTTCGGAATGATATCATTTTCTCTAAGGCAGGGGATGAAAACAATATCATCGCTTCTCGCTTGTATCTGGTGGCCAGGACTAGCAGGGACAAGCAGAAGGAAGTCATAGAAGTTCTGGACAAGCTGAGGCCCTTGTCTCTTTCAAAGAGCATCAGGTTCATCGTGTTTAACCCTTCCTTTGTTTTCACAGACCATTACAGTTTGTCAGTCACTGTGCCTGCTCTGATAGCAGGCTTTGGGGTTCTCCTGGTGTTAATCCTGACTTTCGTCCTAGTGATCCACCCTCTGGGAAACTTCTGGCTCATTCTTAGTGTCACCTCAATTGAGCTGGGCGTTCTGGGCTTAATGACCTTGTGGAATGTCGACATGGATTGCATTTCTATCCTGTGCCTTATCTACACCTTAAATTTTGCCATTGACCACTGTGCACCACTGCTTTACACGTTTGTACTAGCAACTGAGCACACCAGAACACAATGTATAAAACGCTCCCTGCAAGAGCATGGGACAGCCATTTTGCAAAACATTACTTCTTTTCTTATTGGGTTGGTCCCCCTCCTATTTGTGCCTTCAAACCTGACCTTCACACTGTTCAAATGCTTGCTGCTGACCGGGAGTTGCACGCTTCTGCACTGTTTTGTTATCTTACCTGTGTTCCTAACCTTTTTTCCTCCTTCCAAAAAGCACCACAAGAAAAAGAAACGTGCCAAACGAAAGGAGAGAGAGGAAATTGAATGCATAGAAATTCAAGAGAACCCTGATCACGTCACCACAGTTTGAAGGTGGAGACATTTTTCTTTCCAGTGTTGCACAATGATACAGGGCAAGTAAAGCTCAGACCTCAGCTGCTTGGGCTGGCCAGGGGTAACAATGCAAGTCAGATCAAGAGTACTTTGCTCATGATCCATCAAAGGGTCTGCTTCCTGTCGGGGGAAGAGGGGATAAAAGGAGGGAAAGTTCTTTGTAACCTTGTTCTCCATGAGAGATACATTTCCAGACATTGATTTAGAGCTATGGATTTCCAAGAATGGGTGGATTACATGTTAAGACAAAAGGCTGAAAGAGCTAAAGATTCGAAAGAAATGCTTAGAAGAAATGGAGAAGAGAGAATAGGTGGTCTCCAGATGGGGGAAAGACATAGGAAATGTCTCAATTGCCATGTAACTTTTCATGTTTGCTTTTTGAACAGGTCAGTCAAAGGAAACCTATGCACGTGGGCAGTACGTATTTAACCCTGTCTAAACCAAAGGACCACCCAATCCATTTTGTGTGTACATATAAGTATAAAGACACTTATATTTGTCTGTAGTGTACATTGGTGTTTGGGTGAAGGAAGGTGTCCATTTGCAGATAGGCTGGCCTTTCTTTAGAAAGTCAAATCAGCTTTAGCCAAATATATAAGTTCATTTGGGGTGATGCAAAATATATAAATGGCCACTTAAAATCAACTCATCTGTCTAGACAGCGAGAGTGTTTTCAACTGTGTGATAACAAAATAAACGGAAATTTGAATCCATTAAATTCTACATGTCATGTTGTTGGTCCTCGGGATTCTAACAAGGGATGACATCAAGAAGGCATCAAAAGATATTTGAGTCAATTAGCATGTGGACAAATGTTTGAAACCTAAAATAGTTGAGATGGCTTTATCACTAGCCTTTACCATTTCTGTGTATTTGGAAGGCCAGCAGGACTGCTTTTGGATATCTCACCCACCTGCAAACGAGCACTTTAAGCACATCGTCCTTGCGTACCTATGTAAGAGCACATAGTATATGTGTGAGAGGGGAAGAAAGAATGAGATAACATCCCATAGTCATGCCTTCTTATTTGATGGTGAAAATACATGGCCATGGCATATAACAATTAACACAGGAGAAAGAAAATACATGGGAAACTCAGAAAGTAAAATGGACCACTGCATCATCCAAGCATCACACAGTCCTTAGCATAAGAAAAACTTTCCAACTCTATAGACTCTCGTGTGTTCCTTGAAATAGATTTGGAGCATTAACCCAGGCCATGATCACTATGATGGTAGTCATCATAGCCGCTGCAGCATCATCTTGTAGTTTCTTGCAGTTATCATTGTTATTAGCTTATTAGATAGAAAGTCAGCTCCTACCACAAGCATAGGTCTCTGCAGGGATCATACTAATCAGGTGTAAATACTGCTGGATTTCTTACATCAAACAAAAGGTACTGAGGTAAATGTTTCCATTGAGTTAGAGTTTAAATCTGTGCCCTAGGCAGGTACTCAGCCCGCTGTGTATTTATATGGACTAAGGCTGTTATTTATGTTGGAGAAGTTACTAGACAATTCCTTTTCCTTGCCAAGTAGGGACTTAAGGAACAGGTTATCTTCAGGTAGAATAAAACAAAAGTTCAATGATGGCACAATCTTCTAACAAGCTCTTTTTTCTGAAGAAAGTTATTTCTCACCAGTTTGGGTTGTATACTTTAACCACAGTAATAGTATTAACAGAGTTAAAAGGCCAAACACGACTGAGCTCTTAGGGAGTCCCTTTCCTTTTACAGTGTTTGGGAATGATGCTGACATATTAGGGAAGCAAGAGCTCTGCTTTCGTAAACCATACAGATTCTAAAATGGACATTAGTTAAAGACAATTTCAGTTCATTGTATGGCATTTGTTCTATTCTACCTTAAGGCCACTGTGTTTCAATGTTCCCATGACTGTAGGTGCAATAACTGTAGAATTAGGTAGGAAATCTAACTGCCTGTAGCCACATTTGATGCTTTCTCTGTTTCTGTAAAATCATTGTCACAGTTAAGGCCAGCCTTTCATCTCACAAACCCCTGTGCTAGGGAGGACTGGCTCTCAGACAGTGGACCTCTAGGCCATGGTCTTATGTTGGAAGGTGAATTTTCTGAGCAGTCTTTGGAGTTGGAAACCAGAATTCCTCTTTCGCAGCTACTCATCATTTGTGAAGATTGCTGTCACTCGCACCTGTCTATAAAGATGGCCACAGAGGCTGAGGACGCCATGCCACCCCACTTCTGGCCATATTCAGTGATGCTCCATTATTTCACCTGTTTTGTACTTAAAGTTAACTTATTTGAGTTTTATAATTACGATCAATCATTTCAGATGCAAAAACAAACAAAAAGATTGCCAAGCTAATTGACAATCTTGCCAATCGCCAAATTTATAGGAGTACAGCTATATATTCTGCCAAGCCAACAGTTTTAATCCCCCCAAGGCACTTGGATAGGAAAAGACTTCTCTGTTAGGAAATGTCTTCAAGGATCAAATGTGTAGGGTAAATAGGAATTTCTCATTTTCCAACTGTCTAACATTTTAGAAGAGATGTTATCTTCTCCAGAACGCCATGATTCTCTCTAAGGACTTGTAGCAATAATTTACTGGAATGAAACTCCATGTTCTGGATGAGCTCTTGGCACACCCAAAATGCCTTGACTGGTCTTAGGAAGTGATGTAAGCCCCAGAAGGATCTCACCAAGCATCATCCAAACCTTCCAGTCTCACTGGGAAGCAAATATTTCCAAAAGTTCCGTCAGTGAGTACCAAGATGCACCCTAAAATCTGAGGTCATGATTTGGAGGTAACTCGCCACCCTCAGCCATGTGTGGGAGCTGGTATATTCCTCTCTGGCTTTGCGAGTTCATGTTCATTTTGTCCATTTGTGAAGCATTGATGGCATTCAAGTTAGGAATTCATCTGCTATCAAACAGAGGACCATTCAAACCCTAGAAGGAATCAGAGGGAAATCTTAGATTTGTGGAATATTTTATTTTACTGTAATACATTTTCCCTTAAAATGGGAGATTTTAAAGAACTTGTGAACCCCACACCTTCCCTTTCTCGTTTAAACTGGATTGTGTCACTATCAAAATGTGAAACAGAAAGTGTCATATATGTCCCACTCTCCTCAAAGAGGAATTCACCTAAATTATCAGACAAGATTTGTTTAACTATTTCGTGGGCTAACTGACCTACATCATGTGTAAGTCTGTTGAAAGGATGTGTACTTACAGTGTCGCTTGGGTCCTCGCAGCGATCACGAACCCCTTTGAAGGCTGTGTGTGAGTAGTCTGTGAGAGAGCTACTCTCATCTAAGTTGGTCTTACATGAATGTCTTTCTCCCAATTTATTTCCATTTAATTTCCATAGAAATAAATTCACCTGTTGTATCTTGTGTTGTGAAAGGAGTAATTGTGGGACTCAAAGCTCCTAAGATGCTAGAATAGCCATTTTTGTATGGTGAACGTGAGTGTAAGAGCTACATCCACTCTGTAATTATCCATTGCACTTTACCATAACAAATTAATCCTTCTAGACTTGTGACTGGAGCTGGGGGTTAACTATTGCCATTGAAAATTTGTGTGTATTTTTATACATTCAGTGTAAATATTGTCATTACAGTCAGATATTTTTATGACCAAACAGTTATATAAATGCATGGCACAATGCATGCATGGTTACTAATAGTATGTAGATTATTAAAGACACTATTTTCAGAGTCATTACACTTTTTACTAAAAGTTTTATATCCCCTATCACAAATGTCTCATAGGGTTTTGGTCACAAAGGCCCCAAGTCTACAGCAAACTTCATACTAAGGGAAGCAATCAAAAAAATGCCTTCTCATCTGTCAGCAGCAGCTACCTGTACTAAGATGGCACTAGGAAATCCCAGGGACTAAGTCTGGTCTCTTGGGTAAAGGACCAGGCATTTGTCCATAATTAAACATATGAACATTGAACATGCCCTGGGTTTGCTAAGGTCATAGTAAACCAGAAGCTGTTGTCTCCTGGGACTGGAGAATTCTGTGAGTTGCTCACTCTTCCCAGGGCAGGAGGTCTATGTTCATTCTGCTTTGCTGCTGTCTACACAGTGTTCTGATAATTCTTTCAAAGGTGGCCCTGGAAACTTCATTTATTTCAAAAGAATTTCAAGATCAATTTCACTCTGTTTAAAAAAAACAACAAATTCTTGTTCTTCCTGTTTCAAACGAAAAAGCAAACAAACAGCAAAAAATAGTAACAAACAGTTATGACCATGTTTTATGGCATCAAGTCAAAACATTTAAGGCTGAATTAATATGCCCTTGAAGTCTCACCATCTCCAATCTAAACACAAAACTCTGCATCATCTCAGTGACACACGCCCTTATGCCAGCTTTTTTTGGCAATGATTTGCAGATACACTGCACAGAAAATAATTCCATATTCTTTTAAAGCTTTTCCTTTAGAAATGACTGCAGTGATGGTGACCAAAATGAAAGGTCTTTACATGACGTGCAGCACACAGGTGCTGCGAATGAATGTAGTCATACTTCTGTTTCTGTACCAGATGACCAGTATTCATCTGTGTCATGATGTAGAGAGGAAAGCAGGAGGGCATGCTCTGTGCTCCAAATGTTTTGGAATTTGGGAAGGTGACATTTGGATGAGACTGGAAGATACTGAAAGATGGATAAGGCTGCATCAAAGGAATCGCGATGCAGGAAGAGTGGCATCAGTAAAGTCCTTACCTACTAGACTTTACAGGTTAGAAAATAGCACCGAAGCTCCGATGGTGCGTCAAAACTAGAGGTTCTTAATTGCCAGCAAACCTAGCTATATGCAGCCACATCCCACTTGAAGATCATGTTCTTGTTTATAAGATTCAGTCATTGAGCCTGCTTCTGGATTTCTAAGCATGGCCAGGTATATAGACCTTTTTGTGAGTGAGAGCATGAAGCTGACAGACTCTGGAAAGAGTTCAAATAAACATCCAGGGAAGTATTCATTTTCAGGATATGCTATAATGCATATAATGACTTTGATCATTCTTATGCACTTAACAAGGGCCCCTCTCTATTGGTGATAAAGAAGTCATTTGCTTTTCTTGTGAAATGGATAACAATCCAAAGAAATAAATATGTGAAACCAGTTTTTGCAGTGTATGTAGCTGTTATATCGACTGCATCGTAGCTCTTCTACATCCTCAAAGAGGTTGTCAAGGTAATAGGAGCTTAGACTACACTGGGTGCCTCTGCCAGATAGGTATTTTTAATCCAATAAAATATTTATAAATAAGATCATTGATAGTTTTACACTTTTATAAGCTATTGGAATCCAGTCCCTAGTATTTCACCCAGTTGAATTTTCCCTGAGAAAGCTGTCATAGGTCAAACTAATTATGAAATCCTAAAAATCAAAAAGAAACTTGAGGACATGGGAGTAGGAAAGACTCACAGACTTATGGTGATTCTTGCTCCATTTCTTGGGCTCCGGTTCACCAGTCTGAAGCTGGTATTAGTCTTCTGTTGTTGTGTTCCAGTTTGCTGTGTGGCTTCTGGCATGCCTGATAGGCTTTCCGTTCCCTTTGTTTTGACAGTTACTAAAGTGACTCCATTTATCTCCAGGGCTCTCTCAAACCAATGGAGAAATAGAGTTTTAATTTTTTGGAAGATTTCATTGAAGTTGCTTCCTGGAAAGTATTAGGAGTGACCACCATGGGTAAAAGATAAGTGGAGCTTATTACAAATATGTCTCTTTCCAGTCCTGAATAGATTTAGCCTGTACTCTTGGTCAAGACTGTCCACAGAACACTGTGAGAAACATCACATTATCTAAACGTGAGAAGGGAGTAGAATCTCCCACTGGAAATTGAAATCACTTCCACCATCAGAGTTGGTAGATTGCTAAGTACTAGCAGCCATAGTGAGAGACCCTGAAAAAGAATAGGCTGGTTCAACCTACAGCAGCGGTGTCTGTATGGTATCAGAATATCCCAGCATGTTTTCTCTTCTGAGATAAAAGTCAATTACTGAAAACTCTGACCTTTCGCTCACCAGTGTGGTTATCGCGAGGTATCCAGAGAGCTTATGCGGCAAGCTTATCATATGTTCCCGTTAATTACACATTTCCTTTCAGCAATAGACTTCCTGGCTCTTAAGTAGGAAATCTGTCACTGTTTGAAAAGGGCAGAGAGCTCACTAAGCTACCTCGCAGGGATACTTAAAGATAAAATGGCATACAGCCTTTAACTAAATGGTAATATATTATATTTATTGCTCTTTCCCTTTGTAAACTTACCAAGCTAACTACAAAATGAACACCCCAATATGCAGCCTTACCTGCTTGTACCATTAACTAAGTATTCATCAATGACATCATTTTGTGCAGTTGTCCAGTTATCTCTTCATGGAAATCCCAGAGCATGAAAATTAGCTCAGAAAATGTATTAGTTTAGAAACATTATTGCCTGGGATTAACTTTGAGACAGTGGTCCATCAGCAGATGTGTCATCAAATGCTCTGTGACTAACTTTAATGGCCAGCCCATGTGCCCTTCCTTTCAGTGGACAGGAAAAGGTATCAATTTGTGTCTTTAATAATGTTAAACAAATATGTAAAAGTAAAGATACATTACATCCTAAGGTCCCCACTCCCGGAAAACTGCTGTTTTCACCTCAGTTAGGATTCTGAAACACTGGCTGGTGGAATCAGTGTAGAGAAAACAGCCATGAAGGACCATTGCACCCATGTACTTAAACAAACCACAGGCATGAAAGTAGAAACTGGGTGTTTTATTTCCTTTTCTTTCCCAAAAGAAATACCCTCTGGTTCCCATCATGGCTCAGTGAGATACCAGTCTTTGCAAAAAAAAAAAAAAAAAATGAAGAAATTTCAATACACATGAAATTGTAAGGTCCCAGCCTCTTAACAATACAACCCACATGGCAAAACACCATTGTAAGTTCGAGGTCAGCCTGGTCTACAAGAGCTAGTTCAGGACAGGCTCCAAAGCTGCACAGAAACCCTGTCTCGAAAAACCAAAATAAATAAATAAAAACAAGAAGGGATTTTTTAATATGATGTTTTTTGTGAAAAATAGATTCATATATCACACCCCAGTTCCAAGGAATAGATCAAAGACCTCTGTTCCAGAATCCTGCAATGTGGCTCCACCCGTAAAACCACCTTATTTACAGAAGCTTGGAGGAAGCAAATTTGATACCAAAAAGTATGATCTAAGTTGTAGTTCAGTGTCAGTACCTTCTCCAGAATAGTGGGCTGCTCAAGTGCACATCTTAGATCTCACTAAGATGAGTTTAAAAACTCATTCCAGTGTTTTCAATGTGCCCAAGTTTGATCAACTGTCAAAATTTATATGCATTTCCACTTTGGGTAAGCAAAATAAGATAATTTAAAAGTGAGGTTTTTGTAACTATCCTAGTAATAAGTAAATGGGATTCTTTCTGTATTTGCACATCTAAATGTGCATTCAATAACTGATTGAACTTCATATCTCAATGAATAGAAACTGTATCCTAAATATTTATTTCATTATTATTTTCAATTTTTGGATGTCTTTGCTTCACAGTGTGACACAGCATAAGCCATGTTTCATTTTATATAAAGTACTTAAACTCATCATTTTCCTCACAACAATAAATAAGACAGTGGCCCCCAGGCAGCACGCAGGTTTAGAAAAGAAGATCTATTACACTCCACAGCCTACAGCTCCACACCTGGATGAAATTATGGGCTGTTAACAATCACTCCTAAATCATTCAACTCAAGAGTTTGAATTTTCGGGTTTCCAGGTCTGTTGGGTTCTAGCGATTCATGCGACCACATTATGAGGGATACATAGCTAGCCTAAGTGTAACAATCACAAAGTAATGCTGAAACAAAGCGAGAGCACCCAGCCCACACCAAAGGCTGTCCCTGCTGAGCCTGTGTCCTCTGTCTTTCATAATTAGAGCCGTGTGCCTTGCAATGCCTCATGTGGGGCAGTTTCTCACAGTTTTTAAAAAGCAAGGATGCTCTCGTTACCCTTGGGGAAATGTTTTTAATTTATTCATTAACTGTTTTCCCATTTGAGATTTAATATCTTCATTCTTGATTTATCTTCTTTTTCTCTTTGGGTAAAATTATTTTTCCTTGTAACAACCAAAATGCATTTCGTTTGGTTAAGAATAAGCCTGTCTAGCATGAAGTGAAATCAGAACTTAGCAAAATCGAAGATGGCTATGCAAGCATTGTTTGCAAGCACACAGTTCAGAGAAAGTCTGCTCGTTGATACTTTATGTGTGTCAAGCAGAAATCACCCACATGCTTTAGTCTTGGAAGCTGTCACAACACAGGGCATTCTTCTTAGAGAACATTCAGTAATCATATATTCAAGATAAAAATT
This sequence comes from Ondatra zibethicus, assembly GCA_004026605.1. Taxonomy (NCBI): domain Eukaryota; kingdom Metazoa; phylum Chordata; class Mammalia; order Rodentia; family Cricetidae; genus Ondatra; species Ondatra zibethicus. The sequence goes on from PVIU01018550.1 coordinate 21,246, forward strand.
TTTAAAAAAGAATCCTGCAGCTTTTCACTTGTGTCCTATGTGAAAAGTGAATTTTTTTTAGCCAAATCAATCCATGAAGAACTATACTCAGAACATATTTTTTATTTCTTGTTTTCTCAGAATATCCTTTTACAGCCAACTACACAGCAATAAGGAACAATTTTATGTTGATTCCCATAGTCATTTCTGGTGAGTTGAAATGCTGTCCCCCAGAGCTTTACACAGGGTGATAGTTAAATATATATTTTTTGAATTATATAGCTACAAAAAATTAAAGCAAATGCAAAAATTTTTAAATATCTGAAAAAGGATTTGGTTTGGCATCTGCTTGTTAGTTCACTTTGGCATTTTCAAGGAAAGATCGGAAGTGATCAGAAAATCTTGACATATATGAATCTCTAATAGGTCTCCAGCTTCCATCCACTGCTCCTGACCTGTAGCTTATTTGTTTACTCTCCTTGTGGCTTCGATCTTGTTCATTTACTCAACAAATATTAGGAGTACCTGCATTGACATCTGAGCAAAAGACTCAGAAAAAAACCAAGGTCGAATCTCCCAAGGGGGTAACTAGAGGAAATTCCTGCATATGATATTTAAGGAAACTGGAGAGTGAATCATGAACACCTACACTAAGTACGAGTTTAACACGTGGAGTCAGTGGGGAGAGCAGAGTGGGGAGCAGGGACTGAAAACATGGTCCAGGCTGAGACTGTGGCACCACCTCACAGAGTGGGTACATGTGAAATAGAAAGCTGGACTCTATTGTGACGACACTATACATGATTGCCAGGATTTAAGAAGGCCATTTGGAGTGAGAAATGCATTCATGAAGAAAACCTCTTTCTGAGAGATGTTTCTAGGCTTGAAGTTATGTTCTTAAACAATTTAAACACAGCAGTCTTCATTTCTTTATTTCTATATTTGCTATTAAAGTCAGGTATCCAAACCTCAGCAACATTGCATAAGCTTAAATTTCTGTTTCTTGGCATGCAGTGGTGACAAGGGTCAGTTTATGGCAGGAGCTTGTGCATATACCAGTAGCTACCTGGTCTTATCAGATGCAGCATCAGGCGGTTCTCAAAGTGCAGCCCAGAAATATGGACCTGGAAAAACTGGATCCCAACTCTTCCAGGAAAAGCAATTCAGGCATTATACTCAAATTAATCATCTAATAAGAGTAGGGATTATTATCCTAGTCTACAGACTGTTTCAACATTGTAACCAGCACTGTGCTGCTATGGTATCATGACTCATCTCTTCATGTGAACCTGTATAAAACTTGTCTGTACAAAGACATCCAAATACAATGTCATGAGAAATAACTGCACAGTTTACCCCTCCACCTGCATATCCTCTTCCACATGTGAAATTTAAGGCAATGAATTGGTTAAAGTGCTCTAGATCGTATTTATAATTTTATGATATATACTTATTTATTTTGTATGTAGGAGCAAACACATGTCACTCCATAGGTGTGGAGGTGAAAGGTCAATTGTTAGGAACTGGTTCTCTCCCTTCATCGTGTGCATCTTGAGGACTAAACTCAGATCATCAAGCCTAGTTGCAAGCACCTTTATCTGCTGAATCATCTCACCAACCCTCAATCACTTTTTAAAATCATTTGCATATAATTCACTTTAACTTTTTTTAAAATCATGGTGAAATATAATATATGTACATAATTTTAAGTATAGCAATAACTCATTTGAATATTAACAACTTCCTTTTTATAGCTGGAATATTAGTCATAATAACTGCTATTTCAAATAAAACATCAACCCCAATTGTTTTTTTGCTACTGTAATAAAGGAGGTTATGAGAAGGACGTTTTAACCTTTAAATCTGAAATAAGTATTTGCCAATGATATCAGAGTTATAGATAAGGCTGCAACTGGTACAGAGAGGCTGTCTTCAGAGTGTTTGAAAAGGGCCTATGTTCCTAGAATTGGGGTAGACACTAAAGTCACCAACCAAGTGGCCAGAGGAGTCAGAAGTCCTTCAGATACACTCCAAAGGATGATTTCAATAATGTCTGAGTTAACACAGCCAGTGATTTGCAAAGTCTTGTGGTAATCTGTATAACCTAGAGAAATTTTCAAAGTCCTTAATGCCCTGACTAGATATCAGACAATGAAGTCAGTAGTTCTAGTGGCGCATCAGTGTTCTGAAAGTCCCCATATGGAGCTGGATTTCAAAACTAGTGGCTTAAACCACAGGTCCAACACATCCATCTCATGAACACTTACAGTTGATGACACAAAACAAAGACAGTACATTATTCTCACATTATTAAACAGGGACTGTTTCCAGACTGGGCATCCCATGTGACAGGACGCTAACAAAGTCCTGGGAGCAAAAGGCAGGCCGTGTTCCTGGATCTACAAATACAGTTTAGCTTCAGTGTTTATTAGGAGAAGAATTGAGAGTTTAAAAGATATTATATTTAATTTCGTGGACTCTAGGATTCCCTATCAAAATTATTATTACCGGGGTCAATGTGTACTGATATTACCCTTAATGATACTAATATAGGCTGAGTGAGTGATAAAAGAAAAACCTGGACCCAAGGACATAAGTAAGCAGAATATTTTACTCACCAGGGGAAAAACATAATGCGAATGGCCGGAAATAAGGATGTGACAGCAAGGAATTAAAGGAGAAAAAAAGGAGCAAAAATGAATACAACACCGTGGTAAAAAAGCTTCTACCCATAACATAACATGGATTTCAAAGGTTTGTTTCTGTTGTCTAGAGCATGAGAATATAGTGTCACACAATTAAAATATATTACAAATATCTATTCCAGTCTGTGGTTTGGTGGGTACTTCTAAAGGCACTTTGCATAATGTCCCTACTATAACAGTTTAATTTTATTTTAATAATCATACTTATATGACTTTAACATGCAAAGTAATGCATTTTTGTTTATAGAGCTCTTAAAACAAAATATCAGCTTGAAAAACAAAAAATACAGTCTTATATCTATATAATGGTTTATTTGATCCTTTTACATATTTACACTAGGGGAAAATGCTTTATCAAAGCTGTTTAATTACAGTATATAAAAGATGAGTCAAAAAAAAAGATTATAATAAGTAAGTATATCTGATCTTACATTGTTAGACACTCAGGCACATGATACATTCTTATATTCAAATCTTGTAGCTAAGAAATCTACACCATCTAGATTAATCTGCAATGATTACAATTGTAACATTTATGTTAACTTGTTAAATTATTCTTAAAATTTATTTGTATTTTATGATTTAGATATAATATTATTTGGGACTGAATGCCTGTGGGACCAGTGGGACAGAAACTTCTTTCTACAAAGAAAACTTCTTTCTACAAAATAAACCACTTTATGATTTAGATATAATATTATTGGCCCTTCCATTTCCTGAGATTTGGGCATTAATCATCTCCTCTAGAAAATATGTATAAAGCATGTGTCCTTATTTTACCATGTAGATATTGCTGTTTGTAACCACCAGCACTGGATAATGCTGGATACATATAGGAAAGGTTGATTTCACAACATATCCCTACACAAAGCAGTTACATAATTCAATGGAAGCTTCTATTTACTGCAACACTTTTCCTGTCAATAGCAAAAATGTCTAACAGTGCTCATTTATAAGTATACACTTTTCAACATAGCACTTAATCATCCAGGGGTAATTGATACACTGTTTGTTCTCCTCAGAGAACAAGTGGATAGATGGGGACAGTGTGTGGGGGTGGCAGATGAAGAACATGAAGGCTTTGAGATTTACTGGCACTGTGCCACACAGAATGGTGGCCACATAATGGTCGTCCACCTACTTTGATACTTACTCCTTGAGTCACAGTTTTCACCAGCTTGCAAAAATTGCATAATTGTCCATTAACTCAAATACTCACCAAGTCTTTGATTCAATGAAAAATTTTAAGTATTTCTAATGTGCCAGGGTCTGAGAGGAAATGCAGAGAGGAGAGGAGGGCAGATGCCCAGCGAGGATTTTTAGGGTAGTAAACTGGTAGGCAAAATAGCTGTCTAAAGCTATGAGAAATTACGCGACACCAGTGAGTAAATCTCAGGCTTCAGCATGCTCCAGACCACCTTGTAGAAAGAAGTTTCTGTCCCACCTGGTCCCACAGGCATTCAGTCCCAAATAACACTTAGAGGCTTATATTAATTATTAACTGTTTGGCCTATTGCTCAAGCTTATTACTAATTAGCTCTTACAATTTAAATTAACCCATAATTCTTATCTACGTTTAGCCACATGGCTTGAAACCTTTTCTCAATAAGGCATTCTCATCTTGCTGCTTCTGTGTCTGGTGGGTGACTCCATCTCTGTCTTTTCTCTTCCCAGAATTCTCCTAGTCTGGTTCACCCACCTATATTTCCAACCTGGTTACTGACCAATCAGCATTTTATTAAACCAATATAAGTGACAAATCTTTACAGTGTACAAGAACATTATCCCACAGCGCCATCTGGCTAACTAGTCAGACCTAAATGCTTGACTTCCCCATTAGGTTTCAGATTCAGTAGGTCTGGAGTTAGCCCTGAAATTTTTTATGTCTAACAAGCTCCCAACGGATGCTGATGTGACTGGCCTGTGGAACCTATATTCACTTTTATGTCACGGATATAGAAGTGGGAAAAGAGCAGTAGTTTAGCAAGGCTTGTTGATGATAAATCTGAAAGACTACATGACCTAAGTGCTCGATGGAAGGCATTCCAGACTGCAGAAAGGAGTCCACCTCACTTGAGACAGTGCTTGTCACATCAACCTGATGATGAGATTAATCTGGCAAGCTGTTAATACCTCTGGGTATGAGACTGTGTTTGTTTGCAAATCTGCCAAGAATTCTCCTATTAAGCATAAAAATTGCATACTTTGGATTAAGGCCTAGAGTATGAAAGGTGGTGATTTTAGAGATGTTCTAGTATAAGGATTTAACTAGAACATGTAAGGTGTCAGATAAAGCACAGGACTTGACTTGAGCCTAAAATGAGATAACAATAGATACTCTTACTACAGTAGATTCCATGCAATGCTCTTTGTTGCTTATGTGAAATGCATACTTAACAATGTATATTATATTTTAATTTGCTGAATCTGACAACTCTAAGGCCATGGCATGTGTCAGATGGGCAGTAGGACCACAAGAATGAAGAAGAAAGAATACTATTAGGCTAAATAAGCCAAATGTTATTTCTCATGTGGAATGGAGGAGATTGAACACACAATAGCTTCATTGCAAAGGTTTTTTGTTTGCATAAATCTTCCTAAGGTGCTATGAATCCATAGCAATGTTATACAAAGTTTACAAAGGTCAAAAATTATTGTATTATTCTTAATACAAAGAAACCATCTCTCAATTCAGTTTAGCTAACAGCCAATATTAACCAAAACAGACTCCAGGCATACACTTCAGGTTTCAAAAACTATTCAATCTTCACCTTTATGTGGAACATAAAGTATATGTTCAAGATAACACACAATAAAAGATTGATAAACCTAAAGGGGAAAGTTAAGTACAATAAACTCCAGAGCATTTGAAAATCTCTCTGCTCCTGCTTCATTAAGAATTGCTACCAGAAACCTAAATGTCCTCAACACTGGCAAAGAGTGACTTCCCCCAAAGCACTCTGGCACCACACCAGAAACATTCCAGTTCTCGAATATATTTGTCCGTGGAGCGTCTTAACAGACTAGTGTCTGTGAATTTAGCAGACACTGAGTCATGCCTTGTTAGAGAAGCTTGTCCTTTTCCCCAGAGTATTAATAAGTATAGATTAGAAAGCCAAGGGAGAAGGTATTACCGGGTCAGGGTGGAAACCAGTCATTTCCTAAATAATACTGATGTTTTGTAGATTCACCCACAAAAGGATATACTACTTAAGGGAAAATAACTCATCAACTTGAGTAATTGGAATGAGAATCTGGGCCTCCACAAACACAACTCAGATATGAGTTCCTCTTTTGTTCCAATAGAAGTTCAAGATGAAGAAAGTAACTAAATAGAAAAGAAGTTAGACCAGACCAAAGGGGGTGTGAACAAAAGATTACAAAGTGGCCAACTATATGAATAGATATTTTAATATTTCTAAAATGTGTTATGGTTTCATTATAACGTGATTGGAAAATCTTTGTTTAAACACACTTGGAGTCAATTATTCCTTTGAGAACTCTAACAAAGAGAAAAAGAGAATTGCCTATAAGGGAGAATTGTGTGTCTTGAAGATGCCTGTGACCAATAAATGTTTTTTAAACCTTCTAATAAAAGTGATGCTTGGAAATTTTAGTTCCTAGGTCATCAAAGATCAATATAGACATTCCAAAACAATAAATAATTGTAAATAATTGTCTATCAGGTGTTATCGGAGATCCTCTGCAAATGTTCCAGTGGTATTTTTTTCATTTACTACTGAGGTATTATAACTAAATACAGCTCTTGGTTGTTTTTAACACCAGGAGGTCACAACCAAAGTTTAAGTTTAAGAAACAGAAAAACTATTAATTGGGAAAAACTGTTCATCAATTGGAAATGGGGGAAGTCACCTAAGACAAGGGAAAGGAAAATACAACATTGGGCTCCTATATCATTCACTTGCTCATGCATCCAAAAAATATTTGTTAAGTATCTGGAATGTGCCACAATATCCAAAACTCTGTGCAGTAGACAAAGCTATATTCAAATTGTTCACAGGACTAAATTAAGGTATTAAAAGAAGATATAACAGCAAATCATTTGCTTTAACCGAATGAAACATTTCCCAAAACAAAGTCTTCATATACCTGTTTTTAACCTAACATAAAACTCAACAAAATTCCCAGTTGATATTTGTTTGCCATAATAAATACTGTTTACTGTGTAAATTACTAGTTTTTCTGTTTGGGTTGGATGTATTTGAACAAGATGGTGAGATTAAAGGCAAAGATACCATTCCAAATAATAAGTGTATTAACAATGCAAAATAGATAAGGCATAAATCTGTGTGTTTGAAACTAATATGCTATTATATCAGTTAATATGGATACAAAAGTTTCTAAAAAATTATAGTTTATCTCAAAAGAAAAAAATACTAGAAAATAGAAAAGCCCAGAAATAATTGAGACCCAAACAAAGAAATGTGCAGAGATATTACAATTGCATGGATTTTATAAAGTGCTCTAGGGTGTGGTCTCTACCATTAAGTGATATATTGGAAGATGCTCACAGAAGAACTGGTTACAAGCAATGAAACACCAAAGGTGATTCATGATAATTTGCTTACTTGAAAACTATGAGGCTTGATAGTAGATTGTCATTTTGTAAAGGAAGTGCACTTCGGGTACCTTGAAGAAGATGTTGGATCCACCCAGCACTCTTAACTTGGACTGAAAGACTCATGAAGGAGGGGAGATATTACTCAGTCTGCCTTTCACCTTCTCACTTCCTGTCTCACTTCCTTTTGGATTTTCCTATATATCAGATAAATAAATACCCCTCAGAGAGGCTCTGCTTCCAGAGTGCCGAAAGTACGGGCAACTTCACAATGAATTTGGAAGTTCTTTTGCCTGTGAGTTCCTTCCCAGCAATATTAGCTTATAGTCAATCATCCCTTAAATATTTACCAGTAGCTTAAATATTAACAAAAGCCATGGTCTCTTTTGGCAGCACAGGGGTTGTATTTGTATCCTACTTTGCCAATGGGAAGAAAAGGAAATCGGAAGCAGGAAAAGTTAACTGCATCTGCAATAGTAAAACATGGGTGATTCCCATCCTCCTTCACAAGGACGTAAAAGACCCCACCCTAAGCCATTTCCTTCTGGAATTTTCAGGAATATGTACAAAAGCACACGAAGCCAGCCTGGCATACGCACGAGTAAAATACGTCATCCAATGCTTAGAGTATTGCCTTTTTCCCTCAATGAATAATTTATTGGTACTGTACCTGCTGTTTCCAAGTGCACAGTAATGATTTATTTATTAGTCTTAAAAACAGATGCTCATAGCTAAAACATAAGTTTTCTAAAACTGTTAACTAGTACTCTAGTGGCTGAAAGAATTGAGGGAAAAGTGGTTGGTTTAAGTCCTCGGGTAAAAGGTTGAATAGACGTTTTCTGGGCAAACTGTACTGGTTTTGTTTCATTCTCTCATGGAGAAATTTCTCTTCTTGTAAGTTTCTTTCATGAGATCCCTGCCTCATTTTCTTTAACCTTAGTGAAATTGTTGTTAAATTCTATCCAGAGAAATTCTGACTCAGACAGGAAGTAGAGCTTAGCTATGTTGTCCATTCAGGTTTTTATGGCTTTTTTGTACTATGCCATAGTTCCTAGAATTCCTCCAAAATAACAAGTGTTTGTGTTGAGGAAGTAGCACTGAGTTATTTGTTTTAAAATGCATTATTAACTACATGCGGTTTTCAGCATGTGGAAAGTCCAGTGAATCCATGATTACATGTAACAGTGTTCTGGGATATGTGATAACTTTTATTTCTACTGTTTTCATTTCTGCCTTGCTACTTACGTGTTTACCTGCTTGAACTTTGAAGGTGTGGTGATCCGGATACATCTGCTATTTCTGTCATACAGACTGTGTGTCCTAGATAAGGAATTGGCTTGTGGAGAGAGGTGACCATGATAGGACAAAGTCATTTCTTCTTGCATATTTTAGATGCAAGAGAGCCTTTCCTTCCCTACAAACATGGGGTTCTCCCTGATCTCTCTTCTGTAATCATTCCAGCCGACAGCTTCTAGGGAACATCCAGGAGACTAGGAGGACAATGCTCAACTAAATCTGGAAGTGAGCCGACCCTGAAACCTTCCTGCTTACAAGCAAAACCAACTGAAATGGGTTGAGGACTGTTTTTGATGGATTTGGGTCAGAGACATGAAACTGTGTCCTTAAGTGTGCTGCCCTCATTCCTCGAGGTACCAGTACTGAATGCACATAATTGCAGGTTTGATGAAAAAGCTATTATAAATGAAATAAACTTTAGCGACTTGCAAAGAATGCTTAATGGCATCTATTAGTGTGTTTAATATCTGTGTGTTCAGTGTAGAGCCTTCATCATTGTGTTTTTAGCTTTACAGCTTTGTTGTTGCTGCCTCCCAGAGGAAAGTAAGGAACCGTTAACTCATTCAGCACATTTTACACTAGGAAACACTATGGATTAAGGTGGCATGAAACCAGGCCAGCCGTGCAAGAAAATACTGAAAAAATTAGAACGCAATAAAGAAATGTAGCTAATACAGGTGACTACTTCGTGCTATCTGGATCCCTTGTTTGTTAACTGGATACACAAGGTGTTTTTGCATCTTGCCATTCGGACAGTATGATGCCAACACCATCCAGGACAGAAATTTTGAGAGGTGAGGCATTTTTAAATGGTATAGTGATCTGTTAGATGGCATTAAAACTTAAAACTCTATATAGTGAATGCCTATCTATTCTTACTAGCCTAAGGAAAAAATTCCTTTTTTTCTGTTGGACTGAGATTATTTTCAAAGGCTGTACAGCACACCAGCACACAGCAACCTTCTGGAGAAGAAAGAAAACTGACCGAAAAGAAAATGTGGTCCTTCTGTAATCATCTAAAGCAACAGCGACAATAAGTATTGTGTTCAAGGTGGAGCGCCATGGTGTGAGTTACATCTAGGTTTTTTCTAAAAGATAATTTTGGTCAGACCTAAAAGACTCAAAAGTTTGTCTGCGCAGCCTCAATCATAAACTTTGCTTCAGCTGTGGCAGCTTGGATTCATTACCACTTAGTGGTGGCACTATTTAAACATGAATATTGCTGATATGAAAAGCTATTATAAGTATATATGGATTTATATAAAGGTTGATGACTATAATGCTTTTTTATACTAGAAAAAACATGTAAAATGAAAATCAATCTGATGAATGCTGTCAATTATTTTAACTTTTTTATTAGGTATAAAATGTTCATACAAATATTCTCTCTATAACTTATCAGAATTTATCAGCTTGTATAATTTTTGTAAGCAGAAGAGTCTGGTTTTCTAATTAAAGTTTTGTCAAAGAAAATGAATCACGTGATTCTTTCTCCAAGGAAGCATGCTATTAAAGTGTCAAAAGTTACATCCACATTTTCTCTTCTCATGCCTGCATTTTGCAAATGAGACTGCATGCAGTCAGTATATCATGATTGAGGGCTTGTTAAATCCCTATTACTATGGGAACAATGAAAATATATCTCTCTGCCATTACAACACACTAACACCAAACCGTTATCTATCTAAAAGCTGATTAGAAGAAAGACATAGTCATGTTTAAATTTCTTCTTATCAGCTCCCTAAGTGAGCAAAATGGTAACACCATATCCCAAACATTACCAGGCTTTCTCCAAACAACTCAGGCTCCCTCCTCCCAGATGACTCCAGTTTGTATCAAGTTAACAAATATAACCCGCTCACCAGGCCTCTGGAAAGTGTGCTAAATACTGTAAGTTGACAGTTGTTGAGAGTTCACTGATCCATTACCACTTCAGTAGGACTTAGCAAACAGTATGAATCGCACCCCAAAGAGCAAGGCATTATTGCTTTAACTGGAAGTGTAGCTTGAAATAAGTTTCGACTCCTCCAGAATCTGCTAAAGTCCAAAAACCAGTTTCTAAAGTCAAATAGTTGTAAATCTTTGCAATAGAAAATTCACATGTCCCAAAATATACATAGCTGAAAGGTTAGATGTCATAACAGGCTTCAAAGTAGTGTTACAGAGAGTGTGAGGGTTGGCGGGTGGTTTGTAGGTAGTATCATTATGCAACCCAAGCTAGTTCAAACTCAACACCCTGCTTCAGGGATTACAGGTGGGCACCATCATGCCCAACTGGGTAGATATTTTAACATTAAAAGGAAAATGGGAAAGTTAATATCCCCCACGATGACAAAGAACTAAGCTACCTGTCTCTGCTTTTAACATTGACATTATAACCTCTGGATCTGTACTTCTTCATTAACTGGTTCACACTTCGCAACACTGACAGTCTAGACGAGAATGCTATGCAGACTACACTGGGAATAATGTATCCTAATCTCAGTGTGAATAGTAAGTTCTTCTTGGAAGTTAGCACAAGGAGGGGGAATAAAGACGGTACATTGAGATACCCCAATAAGCACTATTGGTTAAAGTTACCATTAGTATTGTGAAAATGAATACAATCAGAAGGAGGAGCTGGAGAGATGGCTTACCCTATAAAGACCCTAGTGTGCAAGCATGGGGACTTTAACCCAAGCTCCCAATCCCCAACAAAAGCTGGACACAGTACCTCGCCTCTGAAACCACAGTGCTGTGGGAGGAATGAGACAGGGAGGTTATGGATCTAATTGACCAACCAGGCTGGCTGAATAGATGAGAAGCCCTGTCTCAAAACTAAGGTTGAGCATGACTAAGAAGGACATCTAATATTGACTTCTGACCTACATACACACATGCATGAACATGTACATACACAAAAAAATAGTAAAGGGGAAAAAATCAGTGAGTATCTAATTCATCTCAAAAGAAACTGTGAAGATCACACTTTAATAAAAAAAATCATCCAATATGGAACAGGAAATGAATATATAAGGAATGTGTTTGCACCGTCAGATTTCAAAAAGCATTTTAGACAATGTTCCTGAATCCTTGCTTGCAAATTCCTCAGGTTCTGCATACGACAGGAACGCTGACAACATCGGGAAATGTGCAGGAATGAATCTTGCTGCAGAGAGGTGTCACCCCTACCCGCTAGAGTCAAATATTGTTTTACATCTTCACTGCCGATTCTGAACCACTGAAAAATGAAATCTACAACTTATCCTAAATCAGGAAATGCTCCTAAGCCTCAAAGAGAAAAGAAAATTAAGTACAGGCATAAAGAGGCAAGCATCGAAGAAGTCAAACAAATTGAACTGAGAAATTACACAGGGAATTTGACCAGAAACCTGGGTATACAGGGACAGTTAGGAGAAGCACTACAGAGAAGGGGTTGGCTAGCAAAGCTAGACAAACATATGAGAGGGCAAGCTAAGAGTGCTTTTGTAATATTAATAAGAAATAAATAGGTCAGTGCTATTTGGGTTGACTTGCAGCATCAGTCAGAGACGAAAATAGTTTTTATATACCAATGAAATGAAGAAGATTGGCCACTTCCGATGCCAAAAGAGTTTGGGGCAAATTGTAAGACTCAATAGTTTAAGAAAAGATTGGACGTGGTTAAATTAATACACAGACAGAAACAGACAAAGCTGGGAATGCTACAACAGAGAGAGACACACTAGCAGTGCAAGCTGGGAGGAACATAATAGGTCTGAGCCAGTGAACACAAAATATGCAGCACTTATTCATTCTCTGTTGGGTTCTCACGCTGATAGGTGACTGAAGAGGCAGCTGATGATATGTCTGCAGCCAGAGTCCGTGCCATTAGGCCACTGACGTGAAGACTGTGACAGGCAGAAGCATGCTAAACAGGGGTTCTGAATTTGCCACTGTAGAGCCCTGTCTTCAAAGGCAGAAATTGAATGCCGAGAACCACACCCAGAACACAGGAGTCTGCCATTGCTCCAACTTTATTGCCAAAGCCCCAGGCTTTCTGGAAAGTTTGAAAGCTCATTGGTGAATGCAAAGGCAGGAGGGTTCCTTCAACTCTGCCTCTAAGACGTGGAGATTCCCAACCTTCCTATCACTGTGACCCCCTAATACAGTTCTTCATGCTGTGGGGACCATTAAATAATTATTTTGTTGCTACTCCATAATTGTAGTTTAAATATAAAATATGCAGGATATCTGACATACAGCCCCTGTGAAAGAGTTGTTCAATCCCCTCAAAGGGGTAGCAATACATAAGGTGAGAACCACTTGGAGTCGAAGTGGTTAAAAGGCAACAGCTATCCTTATCTATAAAATGAATGAAAGCTATCAATGGCAGCTAAATCCCTGCCTTTTATCTCTCTGGTGCCTTCTGGGAACCTAGCTAAAGAAATTGTCATATCCCAACTCTTACTGACTGGCTGAACTAATACCAGAAATGAAGACCCTGTGTCTGGTCAGCTTCTCTTCTCAATTATGCAGTATTTATTGTCCAGCCCTCTAGCCAAAGCTGCGACTCTTTCTCCAATTATCTAGCCTCTTTCTGTATGTGTTTAGTACGCATTCTTGCACATATATCCAGTCTGTGTAGACGACTGAAGTTGAGTCAAGTTTCTCCTTTCATCAATTTCCGTTTTGTTTATTGAGGCAAAGCCTCTCCCTGAACCGTGAACTTGTCAATTTCAGCTAATCTCCCGAGGCAGTTTGCCCCAGAGAGCCTTCCCCACCGCCCTGGTCTCTACCTCACAGGTGCTCAAATTATAGGCAGCCTGTACGCCCGTCCAGCCTTTACATGGGTTTTGAGGATCTGAACTCCAGTTCTTATGCCGAAATATCTAGCCTTTGCTTGCTTATATCTTTCTTTTTCTTCAAGAAAGGGTTTTTCTGTGTAGCCCTGGCTGTCCTGGAACTCGCTCTGTAGGCCAAGCTGGCCTTCACCTCAGAAATCTGCCTCCTGAACGCTGGGATTAAAGGCATGCATTAGCACTGCCCAATGCATATATCTTTTAATGAAAACCCTACTTCCTGGAAAAGCAATAGTTTCTCTCAAGTAATTGTTAGAGACTCCCGCCTTATGCTGGTCTGATGTCTAAGTTTACTCAGTCCAATCAGAATAAACCCACCCATGGTTCATATAAGAGATCACCAAATATTTGAAGAGAATCCTCTTATTCTCCCTTAAAGATTCCTAGCAATAAAATGAAATTTCTAGCCCTCCCAACCTTATTGCAGAGATGACATGATCTGCATCGCCCTGAGGAACCCCATCACACTGGTCACCCTATTTGAACATGACCTGGCTCTTCAGCGGAGTTCTGAAAATTCTAATACGTCAATATTGACTCATTCAGGGGAAGCATTTATGGCCTCGCTCATGAAGCCTGTGGTCATAAGAGCTGTCTCGATAGCCTTATCGTATTGTTGAGGCCAGGAGGTACCATGATCTCACAAGGGTCTTATTAATTGTCTGTTCCTCTCTGATCACCTTCTTGTTGATTAGACACAGAGAACTCACGCCTTGGCGATTTACTGACAGGATTCAAGAGAAAAAAAAGCCTGGGTGGCCATGCTCCATCAGTGCCTGGTTTTTTAAGAACCCCAGAGGCTCCCCCTGACAGTTTCCCTGACTCGGGCCTTCTGTGATATCTTCCAAACATCTGAGCCACGAGTACTTTCCATTTCTACTGCTATATCAGAAGTGATTCCTTCATTCACTGAGACAGTCTATGTTTACTGTGTAACCCCACTGTATTCTTTCACCTTTGGAGAATCAGTCCATGACATGGACAAGTACTTCCTTTCTAGGCTATTAAGGAGGATCACTAGACGGATCTCAACTTGGATTTTTATTGTGTGCTTACAAAGTCACAGCACATTCCACCAGGTGAATGTGTTCTTATAGAAGTAGTGTCGCTCCCTCTCTTCTCTCAGTAGGGTATAGTTATGCGTCATGCCCACCACATCCCAAACATGAAAGCATATATTCTAAAGGGCTTATTGCTTGATACCAGTAATCATGTGCTATCTTTCATTTGAAAAATTCCTTAGCAGGTTTCTGCCTAGTTTGGTATTGGTTTTCTGAGATATTAGTTGATCTTCTGAGACTCTCACACCCTGACTATAAGCTGCAAGCTAAGGATATTTGACAAGTTGCCTAATATATAGATGCTTCTTGTCCTCATGAGTAAAAGCATGTTCAATAACTATTATAAATTATGAAGCTTTGCTAGTTTACTTGTTTTTTTTCCCTGTGTTACTTGAAATATTGTTTCTGAATGGCATTCAGCCTGGTGACCCGAAGATGCATCGTTACATCCCACATGGCTTCCGAGTCCTTCAACTCCCTTGAGGCTCATCTACAGCCTCTCCTGGCCTCAGGGGACTATGGGATGTTGAGAAATGCTGTGTGGATTTACAGGGCCCGTCGTTCTTTCAGCCTTTCATTCAGTTGCCCATGGTCAGAAATCTTTGGTGTAACAACTACTCCATGGTAGACTCTGAGATAAGCAGCGAGATAGGAATTTTCCCTGGAAAGCCCTATGCATTTTGACAAGGAGAGACTGACATAATTTTAAAGGCAATAATTGGGATAGTAGATTATTTATTTGAAGTCCATACAAAGAAGAAAGAACAGAAAGGGGAGAAAAGTCACATCTCTGTGAATGGAGGAAGGATTATAGGAATAAGAAAAATGCCATAAGAGTGTTTGTAGGCTTTTGAGGAGAGAGACCTGACTGCCCTGTTTGCTACTGTCCTTCACAGAGCCTGACAGAGGGTCGGTCAAACGTCCAATCCCTGAGAGAGACTCAGGCATTGAGTTTTTCTCCAGCTCCAGAGTTCAAAAGAGAAGTTCTCTTTACCCAGAGGCCAAAAACTATGACTCTTCCTACAGGGAAGGTCTGGGGAATATACTCCAGTCAGGGGTTGGTCAGGACAAACCTCTACAGTCCCTGGCATTGATTTCAGCCTGACCGTTGCCATCCACTGAGCACCGCCTGCCTCCTTGCCCCTGGTTATCTCTGGAGCAAAACCTTTCATAGTGAGCACAGATTCAAACGTGACAATATTGTGCAGCGGTAAAGGATAATTTCCCCTGGCTATGATAGAACCTGGCAGGCCATCATCTGTCACTCAAAAGACAGGAAAACATTTTCAGCATATCTGTACCCCTTGTTCTCACCCATGCCAACTTTGAGATATAGCTAAGCATACACTTGCAGTCTTCACTGAAATTTTTTTTAATTGCTTGCATTAAAAAATGAGTGAGGGTAAGACTGGGCTATGTTTAGAGAGGGAAACAAAGATGTTAAAAAGGAATCCAGCTCTGGGAGACACAGAACAACAAACAGGACCTAAAGGACAGTAAGTGACGGTAGCCTCTCCATCCAGGCAGCTCACACACCCCCGCCCCGCCCAGAGAGGATACAGAGATATCCGATAGTGACTTGTCTTCGCAAGTCAGCTTACAGGCCTGAAAGCAACATGTAAAGGACAATTGGTGATGGTGGTGGCAGTGGTGGCGGTGAGGGTGGTGGCAGTCAACTCTAGCTAGATCAGATCAAACAAACTTTAGAGACTTCCTCACCAAGGAAGCATTTTTCAGAAAGTTTAACCTTCTAAACATATTCTAGTATCCAATACAACTGCTTATAGCCGTCTGGATTCTGGGTAAAATGGGGTTCTGAGAAAACACATTTCTCACCTGGAAATGCAACCTTGGGGAGCCATTAGCACCCAATAATGGAGAGCAAAGATAAACCTGCCCTGTGCCTGAGAGCTCTAGGGCATTCTCTTCATCCCACTCTTTCTTTTTCAGAGAAAGTGTGCTTCCTTGCTTGCCCTAATTAAACCCTCAACTGCTTGCTTCGTATCCATCTGACTTCTGTTTAAGAACACAAGGACCGAGACGGCTGCTGGGGTTTGCTTCTGGAGGGAACTGGAGACCTCCCTGTAACAAAGACATATATCCTTGTTATGCCTTAAGCTTCCTTACAGGCCATTCCCCAGGAGGGCCCCATGTCAATTCTGGTCTCCTTCAGATAAGGGTGTATCCCTGTGCCATGACCTCCATCCCATCCACCTGTTCTCTCCCAAGCACAGACCTGAAAAAGAACTTTCTAGTCCTTTCTAAGGTACCAACAACATTAGAAGTGAATCAGAGACCATCACTAAGAAAATGTGAAATTTATTTCCTGGTTTACTACCGAGTTACAGTTCAGTAAAACTTTGCATTTAAAAAAAAGCTTTTTTCCCTCATTTCTTGTTACTATATTTCAAATTTTACACATCCATACTAATGTTCTCATATACCCTTGGAATTGACCATGTGGTGTTTGAGATTAGGAATTATTGAATTATTGAAGGGTTACTTCTCTTCAATGTTTAGGCTTTCTTAGCCCTTATAAATGTGAAGACATAGATGCCCTTAGGGACACACCTCCTCCAAATAGTGTCACTCCCTAATGGCTAAGTATTCAAACATATGAGCCTTTGGGGAACATTCCTATTCAAGCCACTACATATCCCATTTAGGACTGAGTGTTCCGAGGTCTCTCACTTTTCTGCATGTTGTTATCCAGTTGTGTATCTCTGTACGGAACAAATACACTTCCTGCAGGAGCAGGTTCTCGAATGATGGCTGACAAAGACACTGTTCTGTGAATATATCAGAATGTCATTAGGAGTCATTTTTATTTCTGAATTACTTTAACAGAGCAATAGCATTTCCCCTAAGCTTGTTGTCTATCTAGTCTCAGGTTCTTGTCTACCCTAGCAGTCTCTGGCGTGGATTTCATCTCACAGAGTGGACCTTAACTCCAATCAAGTAGTGTTTGGTCACTCCCATAACTTATGTGCCCCTTTTGCACCAATGTATCTTGCAGGAAGGTCGCAATTACAGACCACAGAGGTTGCAGTCAGGATGGTGCTCACCTTTCTCCTCTGGTTGTATGTGGAGTACCTTCTAGCGCCAGAAAGA